>CM053567.1:2615050-2651357 GCA_028646485.1 Cryptoprocta ferox
GGTTCTATAAAAATACTTCTGTAAAACCTGTTTCTGTACACTTTCACTGATCAAAGCATCTTATCACAAAAAATTAGCCACTGCAAAAAAACTCTATTTTCTGATGTCATGTTATCACTTGACCAATAAAAAAAGACACCAAAACAGACAGAGCTGAGATGCCTGCCTGGTGATCAGAAAGAAACTCGAGGCTCTCTCATCACTCTCTCGCCAACACCGTCCATCCTTCGGGAACCCTTGACCTGCTGGAGCAGGACTCCGGCATTTTGCTTTTTTTTTTTTTTTTCAATATTTTTTAAAGTTTATTTTTGAGAGAGAGAGCGAGAGAGACAGAGTGCAAGCAGGGGAGGGGCAGAGAGAGAGAGAGTGCGAGCAGGGGAGGGGCAGAGAGAGAGAGAGAGAGAGAGAGAGAGAGAGAGAGAGGGAGACACAGAATCCGAAGCAGGCTTCAAGCTCCAAATTGTCAGCACAGAGTCTGATGCGGGACTCAAACTCATGAACTGCAAGATCGTGACCTGAGCCAAAGTCAGTCACTTAACAGACGGAGCCACCCAGATGCCCCGATACCTAATTTATGATGAACTGAGAGACCATCATATTCTTATAAACCTATAATTACATTTTATGTTCTTTCCAATTTTAACAAAATATTAATAAAGTACACCTACTGGTAATATCATGGGAATATATATATTATCTGCTAAGCAAGTAGACGTTTAACATATTTATTTAGGTTAAATATGCCTATATCCATAAATAATGGAGATCAAAAGTGAGTATGCCATAATGCAGTATAAACAAATTCTTACAAAATGTACAAACACACATTAAACGCCTGCAGATTCCAGCACTACACTGTATACATCCTCCTTCCTTACATTGTTTTTTCCACTGGTAACTGGGAGCCAGACGAAATGCTGTATCGAATATGCTGCAAACTGTTACCAACTTTCCTTTGGTAAATCCAGCCAGCGATGCTGACAGCCTCCAGACACGGATGACGGATATTCAGGTACGTGATCTGCTGTAGCATGAGGAGCTCATTAGCAAAGCTACCATCATAATTAGAACTAGGGAAAGTAGCTGATTTGAATTCCCAATATTCCTTGAAGTGTTAATGGGAGAAAATGTCAAGGAATATAGTTTGGACAAGTAGAACATGGTGTGTTTCCTAAAAACATAGCTGTGTCCCCTATATCCTGGCCTCCACAGTCAGACATCAGATGTTGTCATACACGATACATGTACTATTTGAGTATTTTAGCAATAATGTGGAACCCAGAGATTATAAATCAGAATATTAACATTCTACTTTTACAGTGCCTAGCCCACAGAAAAAGGCTTTAAAATACAGTGACTTATTCAGCAAACTAAGTAATTAAAATCTCACAAGGGGCGCCTGGGTGGCTCAGTTGGTTAAGTGTCAGACTTCATCTCAGGTCAGGTCTTGCAGCTCATGAGTTCAAGCCCCACGTCGGTTTCTCTGCTGGCAGTACGGAGCCTGATTTGGATCCTCTACCCACCCCCACCCTGCCTCTCCCCTGCTTGTGTTCTCTCTCTGTTTCTCTCTCTCTCTCAAAATAAATAAACATTTAAAAAATAAAATCTCACAAAATATTTAAAATAATTAAGTACAAATTTCATACCTCCCATTTTCCATCAAAGTTTTAGGATAAGAAGTGTGCATTAAATAGCTATGGTCACTGTCCTGAGCCTGCTGACATTACTACTGTGGAAAGACAAATTACTATCAGAAACATATGCGGGCATTACATATAATCAATCGAACTTCTCTTAGTTTTTCAAAAGTTCCTTTCTTGTCTCACTCATTGAACACAGCACACACCACATGAGGGGCTCAGCAGGTTGATGTGACCCATGGCTACATGGTCTCAGTTAGGAATGATGGGGGCTGGGGCTGAGTTGTGCCGGGGACGTCGTGGAAGGACAAATAGGAGTATGTCTTTGACTTTAATGAGATACAAGCTAATCCCTAAATGTGAAGGAAAACCACATAAAGAGTATAAATACAGGCTGGGTGACCTGGTAGGAAAAGTCATGGAGTCCAATTTGCTCACATGTTTTCAACAGACGATGAGGTGAGGTCAGCAACAGAATATAAACAAATGTTGAAGGTAAAATCTAAGGAGACTTAAAATATAATATTCTAACAAACTCTGCATTCAGAAGTAGAAAATGAAAGCAAGGAAAGACAAAGGACTTATTTTGCAAATTATTAGGAAAAGATTTAGAACTCCAACTGGGAACTCCTGAGTCTTGAGTTGGTGATTTTCAGATTTTATTTCCACATTCACATATAAATAGAGGAAGATAAGAGTAGAGACTATAAAATACAACTCCATTTTCAGAAGTATGTTTTAACCTTTCTTACAAAATATTCATTTTTAAAGTATTTCTTTGAAATTTTTGGCCTACTGTCATTCTGTTTTGTTTTATTTTGTTTTCCAATCCTGATCTCAAATGATTTAATATGCTACAGTTCTAGCAGTTATTTCCTATATGACTAGTTCAAGTCTCTGGTAATTAAACATTGCCACAAACTCAACACCAAAAAAACACACAGAATCCAATTAAAAATGGGCAGAGAACCTGAACAGGAAGTTTTTCCAAAGAAGGCCTCCAGATGGCCAACAGACACATGAAAAGATGCTCCGCATTACTAATCAGAAGGGAAATGCAAATCAAAATCACAGCAAGATACCACCTCACAGCTTCCAGAATGGAATCTGGAAGGATCAAAAAGACAAGAAAAGACAAGTGTTGGTGAGGATGTGGAGAAAAACGGAACCTTTGTCCACTATTGGCGTAAATGAAACTTGGAGTCACTGTGGAAAATGGTATGGAGGCTCGTTGAAAAATTAAAAATAGAAATACCATATGATACAGTAGTTCCACTAGTGGGTGTTTAATCCTCAAAATCCCCACTAATTTGAAAAGCTACACACGCCTCTATGTTTATGGCAGCATTATTTACAATCGGCAAGCTAACAGAAGTAGCCCAAGGGGCCACCGATGGATGGATAAAGAGGCGTATACACACAACAGAATCCCATGCGGCCCAAAATGGAGAGAGCTTGTTGGCAACAAGGTGCACGGAACTAGAGTGTATTATGCTGAGCAAAATAAGCGAGGGAAGGCCAGATTCCACAGGGCTTTCCTTATGTGTGGGATTTAAGAAACAAGCAAACAAAAAAGCAAATGACCAAACAAACCAACAAAAGCAGGAACAGACTCCTAAACACCTAGAACAAACTGATGGTTCCCAGGGGGCAGGAGGTGGGGTGACAGGGAAACAGAGGAAGGGCAGGGGATGAGTCACGGTGGGGCGGGAGGAGGGGACAGCACAAGAGTGCAGGCAGTGGTGCCCCGACAGGGACACAGGGCAGGCTCAGAGCACTTGCTGAGCACCGCGTGTAGACCAGCTGAGTCACTATGTTGTGCACCCAAGACTCGTGTACCGCTGGGTGTCGGCTCTACCTCAATTAAAAAACACACTGTGACAAACTCTCTGTGTGAGGACTCGGAACCTACCAGGGACACGCAGGACGAGGCAGAGACATCCTCTTGTCGGGCTGTGGTGGAGGAGCTGTGACCGGGCGGTCAGGGAACATTTTCTGAGGTGCTCACGTCTGTCTGCTCAGAAACCCAACAGGGGCTGCAGTGCCGGAAAGCCCCTGAGAAGGGGTGACCGCTGCCGCCTCCTGACCAGCTCACTGCACAATTCCACGTCCACTGACATTTCACTCCCCGATTCGTGCCAAGCTGGTTTGTTCATTTTATAATCATTTTTTAGTAGATATTGAACTCTGTGTTTTACCAAAATCTTGCTGACTGTTACCTTCACATAAGAGCAAGGAGCCAAGAAGGAATCACAATTGAACTAAGAGTAGGACAAATGAGTAGAACTGCAACTTAGTGTTGTTTTTAAGGAGGAAAGCTGTTAATTTTTCAAAGAAAGGTCAAGGAAAAAAAAGTTATGATTAACTTTAAATAGGAGAAATAATTGCTAAATTGGGCATTTTGTTTTGAAAAAGTGTGTGAAGCAGAAAACCGAATTTAGGTATTTAACTGTGATTAAGTATAAATTGCAGGAGCCTTGGTAATTAGAAATGTTACACTGTCAGAAGAATTTTTTAAATCTTGTTTTAGTATGCTTTTCAGAAATTTTCAAAATAGAGAAAAGAAAAGTATGCAATATAGAGCAGTATGACTGACGTATTTATTTAAAAAACGGAATGTTCTGGAAAATAAAAAGGAAGTGTTGTACATAACCACAGTATCAGGAAATAAAGGTGGTCAAAATGGGCGGTTCCCATAAGGAACCCATCTCATCTGATTCAACACAGCCTATAGAACCCAAGTGTATCAATAATTTCTCCTCCCCTTGCACACACATGCACACTGCACACGTGACACACCAGACACACACATACCACATACATCAACCACAGGTACACTGCATTTCCTGATAGAAAAAATAAAAAGCTTCACTTTTTATTTACCCAAAGTTGTTTTGAAGTTTAAACTATATTTGTTTTTTTCTGAATACCTTGTTTATGCCAGAAATCACTATGACAGGAAGAGATACATAACACAACATTTTTACAATTTTCCAAGATATAAAACTCACAGCACAAAATAAATAAGTAAAAAGCTCTTACATTTTGGAAGAAAAAAATTTACAAATGTCTTAATTACTGGAGATCTGAAGTCAAGACAATAGGGCAGGAGAATTTTGAACACAAAGGTAGAACTCCAGCAAAAAGAAGATATACTACATCTGACTCATCAACTGTAAATTATTTATCGGAAGAACAATTTTTCAAACTGTGAATTTCCCTCTAGAGAACATGGTAACACATCTATACTTGAACACTATTAACATGACTGTCAAAAGCAATTTATTACACATCCTAAAGAAAATTTCAAACTTTCCTACAAAAACAAAAATTATCAATTTTTTTAAATAAATTTTAAGCATTTTAGCCTGAAGTACTTAGGACCGACCATAAAACAACTGAAAAAATATAATTATTTACAGAGAGACACCTTGTCCAAAATAAATATACATCTAAATTTCCCATACGAAAAAAAATACAAGTGGGCTTTCCTATCTGCAAATAACATGTACAAGCTTTGATTCCAACTGAGAAAGAAAAGTACCTTAAAAGGCACAATTTAGGAGAAAGACATTATTTCTCAGACATGCTTTATATTCCACCGCACACATAAACAGTAAAATCATTTAAAAGCTGCAATTCAGTGCACTGTTAATAAGAAGACGGCTATGCAATATTATCTCAAGTGTAACTGTGTTGTTATTATCCTGTGCCACCAAGAGTCCATTTATCCAGTGACTCAGAGGAGATCAACCTGCAAATATGTGGAAGGCTGTGTACTTTCCGCATCGGCAGCAGTCTGGTGGCACCATCCAAACACAAGAGATGAGGAACCTGGAATCCCAATCCTGAAATCCCCCAGAAGGTTTCTAGGGCGGGGAGTGACCCTGATCTCCACCTGCGGGCCCTGCCCAGCTCCTTCTCTCAACACTAAATGCAACATGCACTCTCTCTGTGCCGCACCGGCACACCTTCTCGGTCACAGCTGGCTGCACACATCTCTTTCTCTCTCTGACACACCTGCACACCTCCTCTCCCTCCCTGCCGCACCTGCACACATCCTTCATCTCCGGCTCCAAGGCTCCCAAGAACTACGAGTGTGCACCATGTACGAGGCACGGAGAGTGCGCATCACTGTGCTCCCGACCCCCGCCAGCTTCCTCACAGAGGCCACCGGAAGCCACCCATCCTCCCCCATGTCCTCATCCACAAAACCCGAGTGGTGCTCACTTCCACGCAGGGTTTCCGGGGTTAAACAGCACGGTGCCAGCCCTGTGTGTGCCTCTTGCACACGTCCAGCAGTCACTGTTAGCGGAGGTTGTGACCTCCCCGTGCCTGCCAGGCCAGGCCCTCTTCTGCCACCAATCTGAGGGAGTCTGTTATTCCAAACCTCGTTGAGCCTTTACAACCAAACTGTCTGTCTTCCTTCTGGGCCAGGAATTCCTAACTCCCAATGTTATCCAGAAGTGAATCCTTTATCCTTTGACTTCTAGAGAAAAATTTCTAACTACCCACTTTCTCCTTTATTTCATGGCAATGTGCTTCTCTTAAGAAATGTCATCTTGGGAAAACACGAAGGCGTGGGTCCTGTGGATTCTTAAGGAGGAAAGAGAAATCCGTAAAGTGTTAAGACAGATGCAAGCTGGGGTTTGTGTGAATATGACAGAGATGAACATTAAAAATGGAATCCCTCCAGCAAAAATCATCAAAATGCCATTAAACTGTCGAAGATATAGAATACTCGCTGTACAACAACAGAGATTATCCAGATCACCAGGGGAAGGAGGCAAATGCAAAGCCGTGATGGAGGAGCGTTAAACGTGGTTTTTGGTATAAAATGAGAGAGCAAACCAGCAAGAGCTCCAAAAGAATTGTATTAATCCCTGAAATGAAGCAAGTAAAGAATCAGAAGCATTATTTAGAGAATTATTGAAATATATTCTCAGACAGAGGAAAGAGGATAGCAGTTTATTAAAAAGAGAGAGAGTGAGAAACTGGGATTTAAGAATCGGAATACAATAACTACCACCAAAGAACAAATCAGGGCAAGATTAGATGTGGTGAAATGCAGAACTAACACTTACAGAACGCTGAAATCTATCAACCGAAGGTACGTGCAGTAAATGAGCTGGAGCTTTGAAGGTCTAAAAGATGAAAGCATTGCCAGAGAAAATTATAGATCTATAGATAAAAGCAGAAGATATTAAGTTGGCCAAGAAGTAACTGGAACAAAGGGTCCTTAGTCAGTAATTAAAAAAAAAATAACAAAAGGCACATTTTTTTGCAGCTGATAAAAACACTGAGAATGGAGTTTAAAAATGGTTCATTACGGCCCCACTTAAACAAAGCAAAGTAACAAGAAAAATGTAGGAATGCATCTCACAGAACTGTTTAACTCTAAGGCAACCAGAAGAATTCCATACACAAACCCAGAAGAAAAAGTGGCTTATATTGAAGAAATGCCAATCAAAGTTAGCTTTGTTTGTTTGTTTTTTTTTTTTAACACAATTAAACTCTAACAATGAGAGGGGCGCCTGGGGGGCTCAGTCAGTTAAGCCGCTGACTTTGGCTGAGGTCATAATCATGCGGTTTGTGAGTTCGAGCCCCGCATCAGGCTGTGCTGACAATTTGGAGCCTGGAGCTGCTTTGGATTCTGTGTCTTCCTCTCTCTTTGCCCCTCCCCTGCTCATGCTCTGTCTCTGTCTGTCTCTCTCTCAAAAATAAATAAACATTAAATTTAAAAAAAAACTAACAAAGATGGATCAACAAAATTACAAATCCCAGATGAAAAGAAAAAGAGTGTCCTTTTTAGCGTGTTTGTTCTGTGAAGAGGTTATTTTACGTGAGAAGGAAGAGAAAATCTTTTACATATTCTCAAAGGTCTCAGGTATCTTATTAACATACTCCAGGGGCACTTCCAACCACAAGATTCATTTTAAAGAGTGCGCTCAAGGATATTTTGTTTAAGTGTAATAACGGTCTAAAGGAAGTTACAAAACTACGAGGGAAAGGGCTGAGCTGGTAAAAATTTTAAAAAGCACGCATATTTATTTTTACCTTTGAAGTAACAGAACTGGGTAAGTGAAGAATGCAGCGAGCCACTCCCTCCTGGGGCTGAGCGCAGCCGCCCTGTGCCCTCCTGAGGGGGTGGCTTGTCCCCCAACAGGCTGCAGGTTGGGGCTGGGAGCCAGGAGTGGCAGGGAGGAAGCGGGAACGCAGCCCCTACAGCCGGGGACCCCGGGCCAGCTGGCAGGGAGGTGCTGTGTCCTACCCGTCACCCATGCCGGCCGCGAAGACTCCCCGAGGCCACAGACATGTCTGCACTTCCACCCCCCCCCCCCCCCCCCCCCGTCCCCAGTCTGCTGAAGGCAAGAGGAGGCCTGGGGTCACTTGAGTTCTACCGAGTACACTGCAGGTGGTGGGGTCTACCCAGAGCAGAACGAGGTGAAAACCGGAAACTACTGCCTCCCCCCACCATCAGTTATTGCTTGGTGGGTCGGGGCATACATTACCTGTGGTCCTGCTCCAGATCAAGTCCTCTAAAGTGGCAGTTAGGCAGACGCTTTTATGTGTGTCTGTATGTGTGTGCGTGTGTGTTTATTTGTTTCACTGTTAAAAGCCTTCATTCATTTGCTGATCTTTCATGCATCTTTACTCCTATCCATAAGTATCTCCCTTTCCAGCAAGACACCCCTACAAACATCCTGATTTCTATCAAGAAAAAAAAAAAAAAAACAGAGCAAACAGAAGTAGCCAGTGATAGATATCAGTTCACGCTTCAAACTAAGATTGGGAGAATAATATATTTTTTGACCCCAAATTTCTGACTTGATGGAAAAGAAGACATTTCCCCTCCTCTGTGACTTTTGTGTCTGATCGTTCATGTTTAAGCTCCAGTACTGTACATACTTTGCCTCTTTCTAGAAAGTTCTTTGCCATGTCCCTGGGCATGACAGACTCTTCCAACTAGGTCTCAACTATTCCTGTACACTATTTTAGAGTAGTTTTTTTTTTTTTTCATTTCTTTTTCTTTCATTTATGAAATTACCATGGATTAAGGGTCAGGATAGACTACTTTATGGCCACACTTACCCTAAGGTACTCCATAGAAGACTGGTTAAAGAGTCCACCACCTATCAGAAACCAGTTTTTAATTCATCAAACTGGTAAGATTTCACCAGAAGTTCAACTTTCCAGTTTACTGAAAAAACTACAAAAGAATAATTCTTGTTATTTCACTTTCTTGAATTAGTAGAATAAAGGATTCCTTTTGTTACTGTATTTTATAGGAAAACTAGGGCAGTAAGATGTAACACAATCAAATCTGCAGGGAACCAGTACATTCCATATCTACTCACACATTCTGGGTCTACCTGTGTTTATTTTAAAAATGTTTTGAACAGTGTTTACCATTAGCTTATAACCCCCTGCACAAAAGGACACTCAATGAGAACTACAACATTCGTTTCTCTGGAAATACACAAATCGGTAATAATACTGGGATTCTGTCGAAAAATGTGTTCCAGGTTGTCACAAGGGACGTCGTTAGAGCTGTGAGAGGTCACTGGCGGCCCCGCAGGCTTTCCACCTTGTCCAGCTCTACGTGCTGGTGTTGCACTTTACCAGCGGACATTCTACGTAAATAAATTCAGCTCCGTATGTTTCCCAAACCTCACCCGTGTGTGCCGGGCATGATGACCTCACTTCGGTCAGGAATATCATAAAGAATAAAGAGTGGCTAAGCATGAAGCACTCAGAACAGTGCACGGCACCCAGTGATGCCCGTTCTGCTAATTCGAATGCGTGGCCCTGATCGGGCCGTGACACCAGCCTGAGGATCGTTCACTCCCCCCGCCCCTGTCTTATTACTGCGTGGATGTTAACTACTAATTAGGCTTCCTTCTTTAAGGCAAGTCCTATCACACCACTCTTTCTTGAAAATCCGCACTGTCTCACTAGTATCTACGTAAAGTTTAAATTCTCTCATAGAGTGTTTCTTAAAACGGCGTACACAGACCATTTGCATGACTATCTTTTGCATGTGATTATTGAAACTACAGGGTCTTAGCCATTGTCAAGATTGTACGGCACCAGAATTTCTGGGAGATGGAGCCCGGGGAAGATGCGTTTTAACTGCTCCCACGGTGATTCTTTCGCATACTGAGATCTCAGAAAACTGTTGTACATGGACTTAAACCTCCCTGACCTGGCCTTGAGTGAGGTCTGGACTGACCACGCAGTGTGTGTGCTCCACACCCTTGGGCCTCAGGGGGCCTAAGTGCCACCTTGGCTACAGAGCCCCCACAGCCGGGCTTCTGTTCCTAAACAAATGCTCCATGTAAAGAAAAAGTAACCAAAGCCATCAGGGATGGAAGGTTAGTAGTAAAGCCTGTCTGTGTGACTTAAAGCCACAAAACTGAGCATTTAAAGTGACTTAAGAGCTGACACAGTTGGGTATATTCTGGCTAAGTGACCAGCAGGTGCTGGGTATTTAAAGCTGAAGGAAAGAGTAGTTGCTGGTGGGTCACATGCAGAAGGAAGAGTCGGGGCGCCTGGGGGCTCGGTCAGCTGAGCGTCTGACTCTTGCTTTCAGCTCAGACCATGACCTCTCCTGAGTTCATGCCCTGCATCGGGCTCCACACTGCTGGTGTGGAGCCTGCTTGAGATTCTCATTCTCTCTCTCTCTCTCTCTGCGCCGCTCCCCTGCTCGTGCCCTCTCAAAGTCAACAAATAAACTTAAAACAAAAAAAAAAAAAAACACAAAGGAAGAATTTAATCAAACTGCCAGTCAGGAAAGGCATCACTGTGACTCTAGAGAAATCCAAGATGCCAGGAAAGAGCAGTGAGGATGACCGTAACAACACAACAGTAACAAGATAGTCCTGGAGTGTCTGCAGGTGCTCTGGGCGTGTTCTGCCGTTCAGGTGTGCCACTCCATCACCACAACAGTGGTTCAGGGCCATTCAACTAAGGTGCCCACCACGTTGGTGAGGGCGCACATGGGGGCCCTGTGACGGGCATATGTTGTTGGTGTTTTTTAAACTTTTTTTTTTAAATGTTTTATTTATTTTCAGAGAGAGTCAGAGCGTGAATGGAATAGGAACAGAGAGACACAATCTGAAGCAGGCCGCATGCTCTGAGCCATCAGCACATGGCCTGACGTGGGGCTCGAACCCATGAACCATCAGATCATGACCTGAGCCAAAGTTGGACGCTCACCTGACTGAGCCACCCAGGCGTCCCCTGGGCATATGTTGGTACTGACGTGCTTGGACCCGGCACCACAGTCGCTGTAATTCAAACCAGTGCGCTCCTTACAGCACTCTCTCCAAACCCTCATGTTTATCCTTCTCTTTGTGACTTAGCTCCTATTTTCTTTCATCCTAACGTGTCCTTACAGCTATTTTCTACTTATTGAGGCATCATAGTATCTAGCAATCATTTACACCTATCGTTGCCCATTGCTTAGAAGATTTTTTTAATTTTTTTAATGTTTATTTTTTAGAGAGAGAGAGAGAGACAGAGACAGAGCATGAGCAGGGGAGGGGCAGAGAGAGAGGGAGACACAGAATCTGAAGCAGGCTCCAGGCTCTGAGCTGTCTGCACAGAGCCTGACGCGGGGCTCAAACACACAAACTGTGAGATCATGACCTGAGTTGAAGTGAGACACTTAACTGACTGAGCCACACAGGTGCCCCAAAAATTTTATACAAAGATTTTATTTAATACCCCAAACCATGTTAATCTATTCCTTAGGGAAATATACATGCACAATAATTCCTGGAACAAGTAAATCCCAAATCAGCCATACTTTGAGGGGAAGGAGAGGGAGATGATGATTACAGAGGAGAATACAAGGAAATCTGATTACACTGATAATTTTTGGCAGTCATTTTACTTACTTTTTATACATGTTTATTATTCTTTGTGACTTTTAAATGTCTTAAAACAAATATGAAAGTTAGATAAATATGAAGGAGTAATGAAATTACTTCATGCCAATTTGAATTTCAATTTTGGCATTACCATTTACCGGGTGTCTACACACTGTTACCTAATTTAGGTCATTCTGTTCCCCTATAACATGGAGTTAATAACAAGCACTTTCATCTTAAAATATTATAAGGACTGAACAAAACCCTGAAACATGTCAAGTGCCTGACACAGAGCTTGGCATGAGATTAAAGTTTCATAAATGATAGCTATGATTATTAACATGAAAAATCACATAAATTGAAAAAAATAATTTACACAGTTGAAAAATGATGACCGAAGTGGTTTAGAGGCACACACAATCATGAAGCATCATGAAATCCATTTGAAAAATCTTGGAAAAACGGAAGAACCTATGAAATCTATGTTTCTTGGAAATAAAATGGAAATTTATTTCCTTTTCATTTCGTTACTAAGAAATTTTTTAAAGTCATATTAAAGGTTAACACTTAGCATGAAGAGACTCAGACCAATGAGTTATAACGCAAACATATTGTGTGATGTTTGAGAAAATTTTTACTTTTATTAACTTATTCAGTAGGCCTTACTGTATTTCCAGCTTAATGTTTAATGGAAAATTCTGTGCAAGTTTTATGATGTTATGTTTTCCACTAATGTTAAGAAGAAATAAAATCAGTCTTCTATCTAGGTCAAATAGAGAAGAAAACTCTGTAAGCCTCCACAGACTGTTTCTCACCAATACTTCTCCTACCACAGAAAGGAGACACACCAACTGTTACTATCCTGCTGTGCGAGCCCATACGGATCAGACCAGATGCAAGCATCAGAGAGAACGGTCCATGGACACTTGTCGAAGAAAAAATATAGATTCCTCAGAACGTAAACCACTCCTCTCCATAGTATTATGAGCTCAGACTTGAGCGAGATGTCTGGGTGCAAATCCCAACTGGCTCTTACTAGCTGTTTGTCCTTGGGCAAGTTACCCCTGAATCTCTCTGCACCTTACGCACCTCACCTTCAAAAGGAGATAAAAATAATTCTTGCCTTAATGGGTTGTCATAAGAATTTAATATAAGTGTTGAGTAAATAAACTCAAAAGTTCCTACACATCAAGGGACACCTGGGTGGCTCAGTGGGTTAAGTGTCTGACTCTTGGTTTCAACTCAGGCCATGATCTCACAGTTCATGAGATCGAGCCCTACATTAGGCTCTGCATGGACAGCATGGAGCCTGCTAGGGATTCTCTCTCTCTCTCTCTCTCTCTCTCTCTGTCTCTCTCTCTCTCTCTCTCTCTCTGCCTCTCCCCCACTCATATTCTCTTTCTCTCTCAATAAATAAATAAATAAATAAATAAAATTATAAAAAACAAAACAAAACAAAACTGTTCCTACATCAAGAAAAAGTGATTGTCAAAGTAATCTGGACAATTAGGTGAGAAATAGTATCTGGGCTTATTTCTGGAAACAAATAGAGATTAAAGGAGATTAAAACATGCTTGATGACTGTAAATTATTTTTTAAGCCTTTCACCAAATTAGACTTAGAATAAAACATTTTACCATCTATGATTACGTTTTGTTAGCCAAGTCAATATTATCATAAGTAAAGTCATCTAGGAGCGCCTGCGGGGCTCAGTCGGTTAAGCGTCCAACTCTTGATTTCAGCTCAGGTCATGATCTCACAGTTTCATTAGATCAAGCCCCACATCAGGCTCTGTGCTCACAGTGTGGAGCCTGCTTGGGATTCTCTGTCTCTCTCTCTACTCTCCCCCACTTGTGTACATACTCATGCTCTCTCTCTCTCTCCAAAAATAAATAACTGAACATTAAAAAAAAAAAAAAAGAAAAATAATCCATTGCTATGGGACAAAATTTGGGACAATTTTCTCAGAAAAATGTTTTGTTGATGTTGGCTTCCTGAGGTATGTGTTTAGGGCAAATAACTGAACTATTTCCCATCTCATTTTCCTTGTACTTAGAATGAAAACATACTGAATGGAAATGACCTCCATAAACTTGGGAAATGCTTTATTAGCATCCAGAGGGATGCAACTGAATGAAGTGGAAACAGTGGATGCTTGGCGGCCTTAAAGCGCACAGCTGCGAGCTTCCCGAGCACTGACACAGAAGTCCAAATGAGGTGGCTGGACACAAACCAACGGGTCTATTGGCTGTCTCACTTACTGGATGGGCACAGTTGTGTCAGCCCCTTAGGCAGGTGCAAGCGTGTCCCATCAGGGAAGCAGTGATCAGGTCTGACTCAAGTCCGAGGCTATGGCAACCGTGAGCCAGATGCTCCAGGAAAGCACTAAGGGCAAAGCTTAGCCCGCATGGCAATCCACGCTCTCCGACACACAAACCCTTACTTTTTGGTGTCCGAAATGGAAATACAAACCCACCTTTCTAATTAACATATACAAGTTACGTGTCTATTCCCCTTCTAAATTATTTACATAGTGGTAAGGATTAAGAAAATGACTTAATTAGAAGAGAGTGCATTTTCCCACCTGAAAGAGAAGACTGGCTGATAAGGAGGACTTATGCATGGATTTGCCTTTCTGAAGAGGAAGGCAAGCAGAGTGTGCCCTGCTGGGTGGTGGGTTATAAGGAATTCAAGGGCAGCAGAGGCTGATTGCTGCTTTCTGTTTTCTTCGTCCTCTACCTGAAGCCCTGGGTCCTTACCCACTTCTCCTTTACTCCCTTCCCATCTCCCAGTCACAGGAAAGAGAAATAAATACATTGGAGACAGTGAGAAAACAGGACAGTAAAACGGAACTTCATCTCTGAAGTCAGACTAACTTTTTGATTCCAGGATCTATTACTTATTTGGTGGGATGTGGGGCTAGTTATTTAAACCAGTGCCCTCAGCCATAAAAATGGTACATTAGAGGGTCTTTGAAAAGATGAAGTGAAGTAACATTTATCAGGTGCTTAGCACGTGTCGAACACAAAATGATGCCTTAAAAAATGCCAGTTAGCCTCTGGAAGAAGAATAACACAGAATAAAAAGACTTCATAACCCAGACTGCCTGAGATACGAAGACAGGACAAAACAATCTGTGACTGGCATGGGAGAGGTCTGCGATCCTCTAAACTATCTTGGGAGGCAATAGTGACGGGCTGCTCGAAATCAGTAGGCAAGTGCAAAAGCCAGGACTTAACAAGGGATTTCCCAACTCAGAAAATAGTCCTCTTGCAATACAAAATAATAAAATAAATAAACAATCCCATTTCCAAATGGGAAAATGAAAGGGGATTTATGAAGTTAAATTGAGGCTGGAAGATTGGCATTTCCCCTAAAAGTTCAGCTGAGTAAAATCTATGAATTCTTATTGAAGCCATAGAGACATCATCTATGTATCTGTGTATGTACGTATCTCTCTGTCCATCTATCTGTCTATATTTTGTGGATTCACTCAAAGGATGAAATACACAGCTCTCCATTGCTGGAGTCACCCCGGCTACAACCTAAGCTTACCTATGTTAGAAGGTTAAAATTCTGAAACTTCAGATGTATTTTCGAATGCTCATTTAAGACCTGCTACTGTCTAGGAGGGAGAATACCTGCATTATAGCCACTACCGGTGGCCCTCGACTGGCAGGCAGTTGGTCCCTGGGTTTGTATCTTGCCTCCATAAGAAGGAGAAAGTTCTGGAGAAAGTTCCGGAGAGGGTTCACTACTCACGCAGCTTTATCACTCACTGACCAGGTCATGAAATGGTACCCCACTCATGGCACCTTTGCACATCCAATATCCTATGCTGAAGGAAGTTTAAAAAACAGCAGAATTATGGGGGTACCTGGGGGGCTCAGGAGGTTAAGCATCCAACTCTTGATTTCAGCTCAGGTCATGATCTCACAGTTCATGAGTTCCAGCTCTGCACTGGGCTCTGTGCTGACAGTGCAGAGCCTGCTTGGGATTCTCTCTCTCCCTCTCTCCTTCTCTCTGCCCCTACCTCTCCTTCTCTCTCTCTCAAAATAAATAAATAAACTTTAAAAAATGGTAGAAACACAAAGGTCACTCTGTGCTCCCCTGCCCAGCCCTCTTCCCTGAAATGTAAAGCTCACCTATGAGAGATGCCCTCCCGGGACCAGGAGGAAGGGAGGCATATCCATCCCCAGGGACAGGGAATTTGGGGGACGAGAAAGCCTTGTTAAGCTCGCCCTTAACTTCCCAGTTACTTCTCCACCACTTACCACCTTTAGACCAGACATCTTCGTTTTATCAGTTCTTTACACATGTATTTATTTTGTCTGGAAGGTAGAAAAGATTCTGCTCTGGCCACTTCTATGGGTCTTCATGCTCTTATGAAGGCTCTCATGCACACAAAATTCCAACACATTTCTCCTTTTCTCCTGTGAATCTATCTCTGACAGTTTAATTTGCAGAGCTGACCAGGGACCCTAAGAGGGTTGAAGAAAACTTCCTTCCTTTTCATTAGCACCCACGGACACAGCACATTCATTCATTCTTTGAGTGTACACACAGGGTCCTCAGGCATTGCTAGCACTCTGCCAGAGAATACAGATTTGCAAGTCGAACTCCATGTATTGAAAGCACTCAGTCTACGGGGAGAGACAGAGCCGTACGTGTGACACTGTGTGCAGAGATGGCCAGGGAGAGCAGAGGTGAGGGTGCTTCCTCGAGAAGGCTTCGCTCTGCCCCTGAAGATGACAAGGAAACCTAGTTTTACAGACAAGGTGTGGTGGTGATGGAGGCAGACACGGTCGCACAGGACCAGACACTAAGAAGTGGTGCAGGGGACATGTTGAGAAGCAGCAGATGAGGCTGGACAAGAAATACCTGAATCTAGGTAAAATACACAAGCTTGGAATTCTCAACCGTGATGCTGTAAAACTGTACGTTGGGGAAAACTATCAAAAAAGCTTAGTATAACAAAAATTCTAAGTTTTCTTTTCAAAGCTTGACTTTCCAACAAAAACCTGAATTCTGCGAAGATAAATTACTCATTACATTTATTTTTAATCAAGTAGAGGAGGAAATTCCGGGGTATCTCCTTAGGTGCTTTGGTAGTATTTGGGCACTGGAAAACTGAACCAGGAAAAGGTTTTTTTTTTTTTTTATTGTTTTTTGTTTGTTTGTCTTTTAAAAGTAAGTTTCACACTGGAGTGTAAAGTCCAATGTGGGGCTTGAACACATGACCCTGAGATCAAGACCTGAGCTGAGATCAAGAGTGAGATGCTCCCAGGAAAAGAAGTCTCTTAATGTTGCTGAGGGGACTGTACTGAAGAAATTCATCCTTGACAATCCTGCCTTAGCATTACGCACTCCATGCTAATCCAATAGAATATTGATGGAACTTGCTCAGGAGGTGGGATGCACCGTTGGGGAGTTACCCACCCACTCTTGGTTACCCACTTAGCTAACTGCACTTCTCTCCACTCCTGACATCTGGTCATGGATCTGTGAATACGCTGGGGCACCTCTGATGCTCCCGAAGAAATCAGGGTCAGTCTTATTAAGGGACCGCCTAGCCAGCCGCAAATGGAGGGTGGGCTCAGCAGTGATCTCTCTGACCACATGCACTGTCCTAGAGAACATGTGATCACATGCACCGCTCAGCCCCCTTCGCTGAAGACAGTCTACCTGTACGGATGTCTCCATGCCTACAAGTACAGGATTAGACTACCTGGATCAACTGGGTCAACTGTGGACACATCTCATGCATTGGTTCTAACAGATCAACTGGAGAACACAGTTTCGCTAAGCACATGCGGTCTAGAGGGTGCACCATTTCAGTTACAGGAATAAACATCACAGATTTGGAGAGAAGACCGTGGGGCATAAAAAAATAGAAAAATACACAAAGGGTACAACTATACGCTAATTCAAGCCAGGGTCGGGGAGGAGACAATGAGAGAGCTCATGTAATGATATTAATAACAAAGTGGATGAAGGAACAGGTTCTAACCTATGCCTTCCTTGGGAGTATAGAAAAGTCATTTTCTTAAGGGAACACACGTGCTTTCCAGACAGCTCTGTGATCAGCAGTTCCTGGAGATAATCACTCAATCCTCTTCTCTTTACAGGATGCAAGCCCCATCTCCATCCGCTCAGATCCCTCTTGAGGCTACTCTGTCATCTGAAGGACCCTACGCAAGAATGGCATTCTCAGATTCTCTTTCCTTTCCTTAGGAAGCCATGATTAAATGGCGCATTGTAAAGACATTCCCAGCACACTGCTGCTAATAGACTTTTTTGTCAGATGTCTGATCTGTCTCTTGCTACTGTGACTCTTCAGATACCGCACACCAGCTGATGAATTGTACAGTCTCCTTAGGGGACCTAAGGTGTCTTGCAAATATTGTGCCCATCTAGCATTAAACTGTCAGCTCACAGGTTATCACCACTGAATAATCCTTACTGATATACCGACCATTACCAATGAGGAAAGGAGTGGAGACAATATTTGAAGGGGTTTCTCATTATATCCTGAGCCTCATTCTATAATGTTTAGTCAACATATATAAATGACTTTGGGGGCGCCTGGGTGGCTCAGTCGGGTAGGCATCCAACTATTGGTTTCAGCTCTGGTTATGATCTACGGTTCGTGGGTTTGAGCCCTACATTGGGCTTTGCACTGACAGTGCACAGCCTGCTTTGGATCCTATGTCTCCCTCTCTCTCTGCCCCTCTCTCGTGCTCTCTCTCTCAAAAATAAATAAACATTAAAAAATTAAAAATGACTTTGAGGGAATGCATACTGAACTGATGGTTTCATTAACCTATACTGGACTTTGAAGATTTTAAAGATTTTTATTATGGTCACCATAAATAATATGGAAGAGTAAACGTGACTGGTTCCAACTATCTGTGCTCTAATGCCAGAAATACCAAAACTGTCATCATACACAACCGTTTACTGCACACAGCAAACTCAGCCACATAATTTGAAGTTATGTGCCAGCAGAATATAAAATACTTCATCCTGGCCAAATAGCAGATAAGGACAGGAATAAATAAACTCAAGAAATCTGTGCACCATTTAAAGCATAATCATAGCATGGAACGTCATCAGGAGAATTGTTACCTAAGTGAAGCTAAATTTAACTAAAATTCCAACATGATCCCATCTTAATTATGTCACAGTTAATACCTTCCTGTCTGTAACACTTTTTATCATGAAAATATTAAAATCTGTGATATGACAGGATCAGACTTACTTATAAAGTGTCAGCCTATTAGAGAGTGAGCGCAGTGGTAAGGTTCTAACATTTGGGGAAATACAGTTCCTCCTCTGTTAGAATTTTCTTGGACATTCTCACGTATGAAAAGATCTCACTGCAGAAAACCATTCAGCAGTTGATAAATCTGGACCCACTCTCATTTGGCTAGGCTAAACTGAAGAATATTCTAGAAGAGAAGGAAAGTAGCCTGCTTCCCTACAAAAATACTAAACTTTCAGTGGTGTGAATATTTAGGCCATGAAATTTGGTCAACCCTACAAACCAGCCTGTTTCCTGGAAGACCACTGGGCAACACACAGCCTAGAATTTCTGGAGATGACTAGATATTTATTAAATAAACTCAGGAAGAATACATGAAAGAATCATATATACCTCTAAACCTATGGTCACTGAAATTCAACCCACTTGTTTCCAGAGCCATGATTAGGAACTGAAATTTCCGTGTTCTAGAAAATGTGAATGTTGTAACACTGAAAATATCTTCTTAGCTTTCATTGCTTTCCTTCTCTAATCTACAAGAAACTTTCTTCCACCATCTATCAATCTATCAGTTATTTCTTAACTTGCATAGGTTGTAAACTTCGTAAATATTATAATTGTAATATAACTGAAAGGGACAGTATATATTCAAATAAAGAGATGAATTGCTTTTGAAACTGACTAACATGCCTTAAATGACAATCATCTAAAAAGTGATGTTTCTTGAATAAATTCTATGGCATAGTTGAGGAGGAAATCTTCAAAATCCGTTCAAAGGTATTTCTTCTAATGGGATTCACTACTTTCTTTATGCCTCGTCATAGATGTCTCAGCCTACTTTCATGTAATTTATTTTCTTATATTTGCTGTTCCTTTATATTAATGTCATCCAGAAGTTGAGCATAGTACATTTTCAAGTTAGAACAATGGCCTTCTTTTAATATATGTTGCACACAATTCTTTTCCAACCAATCTACACCAGGAATGTGTATTACCAAGGACATATTACTGACACTTAAACAAAATTAGAAACATAGTATGAGGTTTTATCATTATGCTTATTTATGCGTTTATTTATTTATTTACCTGTGCCATACACTGATCAAACATATTTATCTAAATTGATATATATGAATACATAAACGTACTCTTTAAAAGCAAAATTTTATCCTAAAATTGATATATAAGACTTAGTCTGATTTCTAACACACTAATATATTCAACATCTATCTTTCAAAATAATAGTATATAGCTAATACATTAAGGGTTTTTCACATCTTTAAAGTCAATGCCATCAATAATACTTTCCTTCTGAATAGATGTGGAGAATCTAGAAGGAGTTGGGAACATCTTGTTTTTTTTTTTTTCTGTAATCTTAAAGGTTTGGGGAAATTAAATGCCTTGTGCATTTGACAATCTTATGTGTCCTTGATACAGACAAGAGTGCTGTGTACGGATTTTTCTGGAATAAGTGGTGCTCATAATGGAACGTGGATGGGTGCTGGCATTGAAGCTACAGATCACCACTGACCAACATTCAAGTCACTAAAGCCCTTTATGACTTTTGTAATCGTGTTGTTTGGAACTTCACACATATTAGGTAGATAGACTAGATAGAAACTGTGAGGAGAGAAAAAACACACTAATCTGCTCAGAAGTATCATTTAAAAAGAGGGGAAGTGAGGCAATGTATAACAGGAGAGAGAGAAAGCAAGACTCTGGTCTTCCGTGGCCAGCTCCACACACTTAGAATGCTCCCAATCTTACCCTACTCCAGTGGCACGTGGACTTTCTATGCCAATGGGGACTAGGGACATGGGACTGACATGGACCAAACTAATAACCAAATACAGTGTTGGAAGATGAGACGTTTATCCAGTATTCATGAACACATACTCCTGTGTGTGTGCCTTCTCCCCTAGTTCATTTACCAGCTGTTTTTGACCATACACATGATGTCCTTCATCATGCTCGGCACTGGGGTGACCAATTGTGTACAGGGACACAGAAGAAGGTTAATTGTGGGGAAGGTTAATATCTCAGGGCACACTTTGAAATGGCAAGTGTTTGGGTATGAACGAGAGACAGAACTGCAATACTAAGCAATAGCAAGCCATTGGATAATGCTTACAGGATGTCAATTGCTGTTTTACACGTTTAAAACTAGTTACTTATCCCATCTTCTCAACAATTCTGTGGAGACGATCCTAGCAGAATCCCCCCTTTAAAGCTGAATAACCTACAGTATAAAGAGTCTATTTACCTGAAAAAAGGTCTCATAACAAGCAAAGCTTTGAACCTAGGCATTTCACCTGAAGTCCATGTTCTTAGCCACTATTACAGCCTCCAAATTCAAATATAACTCTTCCAGAAAGGAACATTCAGCAACATTTGCAAAGCGGAAGACTAATTCACCATTCTATTTATTGAGTTCTATCTAAATGCCAGGCACCGGAATTATAAATAATTTGAAGAATGTCAATACATCAGGTGGATATTTTTTTGTTTTTTTTCCCCCAAGTTACAAGACAGTGTAGTATAATGGAGAAAGTCTAATGTAATGGAGAAAAAACAGAGGCATATGCCGGAACCCCTGGATCTGAGACTAGTTTTCGAACCAGAAGTCACCTTTGGCTGAATGACTCAAGTACTTTCTTGGAGCAACTGTGAAATTTTTATTCTATTTCCTTCATCACATCACTAAGAGAACCAAACTAAAAGAGGGCATTTCTGCCAGAATATCATTCAGTAGCCACAGAGACCTATTCAAGGTTGAAGAGGATGTTTCTGTAAGGATGGGGGTGAAAACATTGACCACAGGACACTGGGAACAGGTCCCTGGGGGGGGACAGAAGCAGGTGTATCAAGTCAAGCAGATACTGGAATTGGGGTATCCTGAAATTGATCCATCTCTGCTACCCCAGCAGAGAAAGTGAATAAAATCTGTGATTAAACAGAAAACCTGAAAAGACACAGTTGTAAATGATATGAAAAGAAAGAGGTAAAGAACAGGAAGCAAACAGAGAATCTAAATAGAATATAAGGAAGAAAGTGGAACAATACATTATTTAAAAATATTTTTTGGGAGGACGCCTGGGTGGCTCAGTTGGTTAAGCATCTGACTCTTGATTTCAGCTCAGGTTATGATCTCACGGTTCGTGAGATTGAGCCCCGCACTGAGCTCTGTGCTGGCAGCCGGGAGCTTGACTGGATTCTCTCTCTTCGTCTCTCTCTGTCCCTCCCCTGCTACAGCTCTTTCTCTCTCTCAAAAATAAATAAATAAATAATTAAACAAATAATTAAAATTTTTTAAAAAATTGTTTTTGTATCAAACTGATACAAAGATCTCAATATCCAAACCAGCAGAGTTCTTTATGTTACAATAGGCATGTTTATTTAAAATCATGAATGAGTCTTACAACTTAAGACAGTTTGATGTAAAATATATAGTCTCAAGTGTCAATGTTCCAGGAGTACCAGAGTGGGAGGGAAAAAACTCAGTACTGCTGCTCTCTGCGATACTAAGCACAGACTAAGAAAGTAGCTTTACATGGATGTTTTTAGGGAAACAGATTCTCTGAAAAATTTTTTAAACTAGCCAAGGGCATGAGAGGAGCTGGATGGGGGGATGGGCTCGGTGGGGGAGGGGCATTAAGGAGGACAATTGTTGGGATGAGCACTGGGTGTTGTATGTAAGTGATGAATCACTGGGTTCTACTCCTGAAGCCAAGACTGCACTGTATGTTAACTAACTTGAATCAAAAATGCATACATACATACATACATACATACATAAAGGCAGTCTCTTCTATGCAAAGGCTCAGGGGAAAAAAATCACAATTTAAAAAATACTACATAAAAATTTTGATGGTATAATTCAGACTTGAAAAACTAATCAAAATTAAGAATTCAAGAGAGGGATTTTATTTTTTATATATATACAGATATAGGAAATGTGATTATAACATAGAACAAGGTAACCATATAACTATATAACAATATTAACTTAAGTATTTCTAGGGAAGAAAAGGGTGGAAATACACTACACACTTCAAGGTTATCAATGGATAATGGACCAATGATTGGCTCTTCTATTTCTACTTTTTTTACTCTCAATTTTTGATAATGAATTATATATTTTTAACTAGTATAAGAGCATATAAATTAAAATTTATTTAATTCAGCCAACAACTGAGGGTAACTGCAATTTCCTCCTGAGCTTAAAATGTGGGCCTGCACATAAACATCATATAGGAAATGACCATTTAATCATAGACAATTAAGATGCCCTTTGGTTATAGATGGGAGGCACGCAAATGTTTTTAATGAGAACATGTAGAAACAATATTGATTTTTTTAAATGTCATTTATAGACTCAAGAAAGAAGTCTGAAAAATGACTAAACAGTAAGCATCAATGATCTCCATAAAATAAAATGCAATATTCCATGTAAGAATAAATTAGAATGTGACAGTACAGTGCATATTTCAAAATAACTCAGAATTTGGAGTTAATGTGGGATATCAAAAATGAAATGAAGAAACAAATGAGGCAAATGAGAGATGACTAATCATGCCCCAAAGAATAATTTAAATAAATTGTTGGTGTGATTCTCAAACTCTTGTGAGGGCTGCAGACCTGAAACTTCATTACATGTTCCGTTCATTAGAATTAATTATTAGATGGAACAGAGCATCATGCAAACTGCAGATAAATCAGCCTAATAATAAATGTTATTTATATCTACAATCATTCCAGCAACAATACAGCTCTAATATTTATGATGAATCATAAAACGCTTAACCTGACAGCTATTGGATTCCCTCATATTGTCCCCTTATTTAGTTTCAAAATAAGAATACAGCATTTTAAATGGATAAATTATGTTTTTAAACAATTTGCATGTTAATTTTTGTTTCTATTGCAACATTAAAAAAATCCTTTCTGAACCAATGTTAAAGAATTCAACTTCTGTGCTTTATTGTCCCTTGTGGAAATATCTGGGTAACTTGCAAATTAAAAAGAAAATATACATGTTTAAGAAGCTAAATATTGGGGCACCTGGGTGGCTCAGTCAGTTAAGTGTCCAACTTCGCCTCAGGTTATGAACTCGCATTTTGTGAGTTCAAGCCCCGCGTCAGGCTCTGGGCTGGCAGCTCAGAGCCTGGAGCTGCTTCAGATTCTGTGTCTCCCTCTCTCTCTGCCCCTCCCCCACTCACTCTCTCTCTGTCTTTCAAAAATAAACGTTTAAAAATAAGAAGCTAAATATCCCTTATTTTTAAACACAATGATTAATTATGTCTGGTGGGCAAATTACCAACTCTTTTTCTTCCCCTGCATATGGAAATTATGTTTTACTAGTAATGGTTTTTTTCCCTAAAAACAGCTGTGTCTTTTCATTCAATGGTAGCTTCTACTGCTTGCTCCCCATTTTCTCTCAGGACTTGCTGGAAAGGGAACTGGAAACTTAATTACCTCCAATGGTAAGTATGTTTTGTTCTTGCTTATTTTACCTCTCTGAAAATACTCTTGGATCTCTCCCAAATCTTCTCACTTTTTTCAAACCATGGACACCACCATACCATTTTCATTTCCAGCAAGACAACCACACTTGGTCAACTTCTTTGCCTCCACTTAGACAGTCTATGTAGTTTTACTGTCTATTAATTTGCTTCTGTCTCTAAAATTATCTATGACTCATTTCCTTTACTTTCAAATATGTTTACATCCGGGGGATGAGGTGGCAACATTCAGAGTGTGAAGAAAGTTGAGACTATTTAAGACAACTTCTGTGCTAATTCGATAGCTAGCAGATGAGCAAGATACAAAAGCATTTGAAAGTAACAGCCCAGGAAAGGTAAGTCAAATTCATTGATCTACAAGGAAACAAGATTCATAGCTTCCTTTCTGGCATGTATATTCATTTCTTGACCACACACCCTATACCAGTTCCCATCCTTAGTCATCTTTTCTTTTCTTCACAAATATCTTCACATTTTCTCTGCTTGCGCATCATCAGTAGACTTCTCAAGATGCTTGTCACTGTCCCTGGTGATCACACGCATATGGCCAATGGCAGTCTGGGGGCTCCTTGTCCTCCTCACCCTCCATGATCCACACACACATGACACAGCTATGCTCTTTCTGCGGCCAGGTCCTTATCCTCACTTGGATTCCCTGTGTCATTTCTAGCCCACTGCACTCTTCTTTCTTCATGCATTTTTCTTTTTTTTCCTCTGAATATCTTGCCCAGTGCAAAATTATTTCTCCATTTTCCAAGAAATACTGTATCTTAATCACTTCATAAATTCTCAATTGCGCACAGAACAGTAATAAATCATACAAATTCTTGTAGATAAATGAATGGCTTTTTGTTGCGAGACAGAGACACGCAGTCATATGTTAGAGAGCTGTCCTTCGCCTTCAATTTGTGAAGCGAGTGTAAGGATTGAGTAGGGAGTCCTGTTATTCCTTTTCAGATAAAATCATGGACCTGCTGTTCAATTACTGTAGATCAAGAAAAGCTGCCATGATATTCATTCCCAGCATTTGTTCTGTTTGTTAAACTGATTCTTAAATATAACAGCTACAGAATTGTTTGAAAGCTGTAGACACTTGGTATCTCCATCTTTCAACTAGAGAAGTATGATTTTGTGTCTGCCAAATAACTATAGTACGACCTTCCTCCCTGCATGAACAAGAGCAACAAAAATACCTGCAGGAAGAAGTAGTGAAAGGATTGCTGAAGTCTATGTATATCAATTGAACAGTCTGGATGCTGTTTGAGGATTCGTGAAGCTTGCCGATCGTAGACAAGCAAAAGACTGATCATGAGACTGGATTCAACCTCCAGCCAGCCTGGCTGGTAAAGGGAACACTTTCAGGAGGCTCGTTCCTGCAGTTAATGGCCGATGGGCGGGTTAGTGGAAAGGACAGTAAAATCTGAAGAAGGATGATATAAAGTACCATCCATCGTTACCCCGTGCACAACACCACTGACAAGGCAAAATGCAGGACCACAACTTCTTTCACTTCAAGGAGCGAAGCAACTTACCCTTTACAAAACCAGGCTGTGTTCTCTGTGATACGTGTAAAGGTAGCAAGCTGGCCGAACACAGCAGATCCCATCTTAATTCCTAAATAACTTCACTCTCCAACTTTGTTATACGTCATACCACATTGTCCAGACCACCACTTACCAGCTAATAGAGCAATGATCATACTCATGTGACATTTACGATAGATTTCTACAATAGCTCGCTTTTATAAACTGAAAGCAAATAACTGTCCTAGGAGATAGGTGGACTTTTACAATTTCTATTTTTTGTACATGTAATGTGCTCCACAATAATAATGGTAAAATTATGTTTTAAGTTTCTTAACGATGATGTCTAAGAATCTTAATAGGAAAGGAGAAATAATTTTTGAGAACTCAAGTTATGAAAGTAGAACACGTTAAAAAAGAATTTCATTTAAATCATGATTATTTTAATAATAATCCTACGTAGAAAAATTTAAAAAAAAATAGGAAGGCTAATATAGGAAGTTAACAGGAAGAAATATTACATTGATTATTAAGATTCAACCTGTCTTTCTCAAAATTATGATGAACCGATTCTGATATCATCCACATAAACAGCAGAATTTAAGAGCATGAAGAATTACTATCCTTGGGGCACCTGGGTGGCCCAGTTAGTTAAGTGTCCAACTTCGGCTCAGGTCATGATCTCACAGTTCGTGAGTTTGAGTCTTGAGTCGGGCCCTGTGCCGACAATGTGGAGCCTGCTTGGGGTTCTCTCTCTCATCCTCTCTCTCTCTCTCTGCCCCTCCACCACTCACATGTACGCTCTCTTTCTCTCTCCAAATAAATAAATAAACATTTAAAAAAAAGAACTACAATCCTTAAAAACAAATACTTCAATTGTGAAAAATATATCATCAAAGAACATCTAACAAACACCTTAAAGATGAAAAACAAAAGAACTTAAAATACGAAGTCACTCTCACTAAATTATAATCAACACAATATAATATCTGTTACCCTGAAGACTCCATAGCAAATTTCAGTTGTGTTGTTTAATCTCACCGGTTGTAGAGTACATGTACATTTCACATCCGCAGCTAATACACAGCGCCGCCCGCTGCTGGCTCACTCATTACCTGCTCCTGGTTCGCTTGCAACCCCACTATTGCCTGTTTTCTGGCACTGATTCTGTTCCTACGAGCACCCTTGCTGATCATCAGTCCCCCCCGAGCGTCAATCCACCATCCCCACCAGAGCAACTCTAGCACCTCACGTTCAACTGCTGCCATGACGAGCCACTCTAGGACGCTGTCACTATGTTTTATCACGTCACTACCTCTTGGTCACTGAACTTCAAAACTTGAAGGTCATCTTTGGTTCCTCCTTCCCCCTGTGCTCCAGGAAAACTCACTTGCCAATCGAAGTCAAAACTCAATCGGGAACATCATCTCCTTCTGCTCTCCGACCCATCCCGCCCATGACTTTGTGCGTCTGGCTGCCCCTCACCTGTAACACCAATGGCTATTGTCTCCTAGCAGTCTTGTCACCTTCAGCCACTCACCACTCCAATGCACCTGATACACTGACAATAAACTACAGTAAATTAATTCATTAAAACAGATAAATTATCTTGTGGCCACCCACCATCCTTGCTTCAACAACCTCACTGGTTTCTCATGGCCTCTGGTCTCCTTGCTGACTTGTCCAGCCTGCCTTTCCAGTTGTTTCTCAGTATTCCTTCCGTGCACTCAACACCATGTTAACTTTTCCACATTTCTTTCTTTTACTTTTTCAGCTTTATTGAGATATGACTGACAAACCCATCACCTCACACATTGACTATTTTTAGTGATGGCATTGAATCCCTGCTAGCATGATGCCTACCGTTGATAACACTGTTTTGTATAGCACAGTGAAATGCACTGCTGCTCTCTCTCACGTCTCTCACACACACACATTCTTGCACATCAGTGTCCTTGTTTGTGTTCCCTGCTCCCGCACTGCCAATCCCACATCTTCCACGTTCAAATCCTAGCAAAGCTTCAGCGCCACTGACTCCATGAAGTCTTCCTTGACTGAAGAAGAAGGCTCCTGTCCTTGGAATTCCATGGTCTTCAACCTCATTCCCTTACTTTCGCACCGTTTGCTCCTGGTGTTAAAATGATCTTTATGGACATCTAGTCTCACCAGCTAGACCATAAGCTATTTTTTTAGGTGAATCTATAATTTATTGTGCTTGTTTCTCCCAATATTTAGTAAAATTTCTGTGCACAGAACAATGTATACCTGCGAGTAGATCAATGAATAAATGTTATAACTGGAAGAACATTAAGTATTATCCACATCAACCATAAGTTTTCTTAGTGAGGACACGGAGCCTTAAGCGAATCCTCATTTATTGCATTCCTACTATATATAAAGAACAAAATTAGTTCATTAACAAATAATAAATGCTACTTTATTAAAAATTCCTAATTTAAAGATGTATATTATCATATATATCTACTTCCACATCAGGAAATAGTTTGATGTCATTTCTGTGTTGTTAATAAAGGTTGAGGCAAATCCAATTAAATCTTTATTCACTGCATAAAGTATAAAGCACTGTATTTAACAAAACATTCATTTCTGTAAAGGGTAAACAAGTACTTATTTGCATTATCTTTTATCTTAATTACATGAGAGTGCGGCCTCATGATTCTTTTTTTCTCCCTATAGATATATGGGATATTTATCTAAATTGCGTTATCATTTTCCCCCTCAATTCTCTATTTTTTTTTCAATTCTCTATTTTTTAAACTACCTCTCTGGTTGCACAGTTCCATTATTTAGACTGAGCGTTCAACAGTGTGAAAAATAGTTCTAAGATTAATTTTAGTTTTTCATTTATACGTACAATGTTCATAATATGTTATTTTGAAAACATTAATTTCCATTAAGCAATAGCTTTTTATTGGAAATCAGGGAGTAAGGAGAAAAGAAAAGTAGAAGTTCTGAAGGATTTTTGACCTACGATTTAAGGTATGCATATTGGGGGCAAGTGTAAAAATACATATAGTTTCCACCCTACTGGTCAACACCATTTGAGTTTTGTATCAATCCGTTGACAGTAATTCCTTTAGACAGCAAGACAGCAATATTTATTTTTAAATGGCATAAAAATTTATAAAATGTGTGAGAATCTGGCTTGCTGGACCTCTGGTAGACCCCTGAGCTCTGTGTCCTTTATCTGAGAGTACAGAGAAAGGAACAAGGAAGCCATTCCTACGTCAGATACGGCTCACAGTCCAGAAAAGCAAGGCTCCTGACTAAGCAGGCACAGAGTGTGTGTTCCCGGGGTAGACATGTACAAAGGGCTGCGGGAGTTGGGTAGGAAGAACTCTCTTTGGAGAGGAAGACTGCTTTATAGAAGGGCTAAGTCCAGGAGCAAAAGCCGATTATAAAGAGGGGAAGGCAAGGACACCCAGATCTCCAGGCAATGGGCTACGTGTGCGGACGTACAGGGCCTGTGGTCATGTTGTGAGCACAGATGCAGGAATCCGTGGCCGTCAGTGAGGAGACTTACCTCTTCCCACCCAGTGATACTCGACTTCTCCCTTCTGGCACTGCTTCCAAACCCCCATGTGTGGGCTCCAGATGGTGTCAAGTGGCCCACTATAGTGCCCGCGGAACCAAACAGATGTTCATAGTCACTGAGGCACAAAAAGGACCCAAAGTCATCACCTACGTGTTAGCCGTGCCACTCTGAGCAAGCTTACGTAACTCCTCTCCGTGCGGGGCCCTTGTTCATACAGTGGGCCTGTTCCATCTCCCAGGACGGGGAGGTGAGGTCCAAACAACACCATAGAAAGTTCTTGGTGCATGTGCAGTCTAAGAAAAAATCATCTTAAACCTCTTCTCTTCTCACCCTATTGAAAGTTCTCATTTCCTCAGTGGCTTACCTCAACAAGGCATTTTCCGAAATTGTCTAACTTGCTTAATTTGTACCAAGCTATTTAAAAAGCTGGTAGATTTAACTGTCCACCATAATACAGATTTTGGATGACCAGCTTTTGTTACCGCACACGGGCACCATTCTGGACTACACATCAGAAGTCTTGGGTTCTCTCTTACCTCTGACATCAAAGGGCAATTTAAACTTTCTGGGACAGTTTTCTATTTTAGGAGCCAAGAAGGAACGCGGGAAGAAAACGTCCAATAAGCACATCCTTAAAGTGATTTTTTTTTTTTTTTGCGGAGGGGGGGGGCATTGTTTGCTGTAATTCTTTTTTTAAGTAGTGCAGAAAAGTACACAATAGCACCTTTCCTTAAGGTCATATTTTGTGGTGAGAGGTTTCAGATAAAGTGAAAAGTACTGAAGACTGAAATGTGAGAGAAGATGATGAGGCATATAGAGTAAGGCAAAGGACACGGTGTTTTTAGAAGGTTCCTTCTCTTGGGGCGCTGGGGTGGTTTAGTTGGTTGAGCGTCTAACTTTTGATTTCGGCTGGGGTCCTGATCACATGCATGAGATGGACTCCTATGCCGGGCTTTGCACTGGCCTGGAGGTTGCCTAGGATCCTCTCCTCCCTCTGCCCCTTCCCTTCCTCGTGCATGCATGTGCGTGCACTCTCTCAGAATAAATATACGTTTATAAAAAAATAGAATGTTCCTTCCACTGGCAACAATGTCATGGGTTCCACCTCATGCTGGGAGGTGTTTTCATGGTATCAGAACCCGACTAAGTTCTGCTGGCATGAAACTATGTGATTGCAAAAGACAACCTCAAATTTGTGACTTTCTTCAATTATACTTTTGACTAGTGAAGGACAAGGAAGTTGGTTGGTATTTATCTGGTTTTAGCCTATGGAGACCTGAAGCTTTACCCTAACTGGCTCATCCAAAGGGTCACCAATTCCCAGTGACTGTCAGCCTACCAAATCTGAGTGCTGTGTTTCCAGAATCTGTATCCTCACAATATGCTACAATTCTACCTTGTCATGCATATGTTAAAGTTGGGCTGAGCTGTGAGAAAATCTGAAAGTGCTCTGAACTTCAAATTCCTCATCTGAAAAATATTCTAAGGTTGTTACAAAGAAGTGTGGAAATGTGAGGAAGATGTGTAACACACAGTAGGTGACGGCAAGTCATGGAGTCTAACTCTTGCAAGTACAGCATGTCCCTAAATTGTTTTAAATTTTTGCCCCAAGATCTTATCTTTCTATAAATAAGAACACATATAAATTATACCTATAGTATATCACTGGTACCACAGGAATTTGTAGATGTTAGTATAATGCCCTTCTAATTTATTGAAAAGTAAAGCCTATAGTCCTGTAAAAATAGACTGAAAGAGGAAAAGTCAAAATGATGTAGGGAGACTCAGGGTTAAATTCCAAAGTTTTCATCCACTTTAGTGTACCAAAAATTACGGAAAAAGTGGAAAACTAGAATCTAATATTCTGATGAGATTCTATCATATCCTTCAAAGTCATGTGAGTACCCTTCAAAGATTGCTGCCTATATCCTTTATAATGATAAGAAAAGTAAGGGCTCTTCAAAGAAGACAGAAAACAAAAAAATACATATGTGAGAAACTTAAATTTAAATTTAAATACAGGATTCCTTAAATGTCTTGTGTTGTATAAGTCCCTGAGTTATACGATATAGACATGTCTATAGATGGCCAAAAAAACTATCTTTATTTCAATCAGAATCTAAATCTAGTTGAAGGCCTAGATGGCCTGGTTAGTTTTTAAATGGTAAAATGAATAATGCATACATACAAACATGTAACCAACTATTAGCAATATGGTACATGAGTAATGACCTCCTGTCTCAACTAAATAGTGAGCATGAATGCTTTCAAATATTTAAACTAATTCAGTAGTGGGGTTTTTTTTGTTTTGTTTTGTTTTTATGCAATTTTCAGAATGCCTTTTAAGAAATCAATTGTATGCCTTAAAGAGAAAAGGAAGACATTCAGGCATCTAAACATATTTTGTCTTTTGGATATTTGTATTCAGGAGGACTGCATATTTGATAATCCCACATTTATCTTACTAAATGTATTCACACATAACTCTCGGTCTACAGAGCAGCCACAGCGAGTTAACATCTCTCCAGAAAACTCCAAAGTTCTGGTGAAGCACCATCGTAAGACAGGCAAAAAGTTTGTCATAGTGAATATTTATGTTTTCATTATATTAAACACCTATACACAGGCTTCTCAAGAGCGTGTCATTACTTAATATGCGTTACAACTCCTTGAGTCAGGCAGACTTTGATCATAGTAATAAGAAAGAAAGATTGAATTCAGGTCTCTGACTCTACATGCAATATTATGGTCAGCTCCGTAATTTTTTTTCCAAACATGCAGAGAATTATCCTCCTTGGCTGACCCGAAGGTAGAGTAATGGGCCACTTATGAGTTAACATAACTGTGTCTGTAATTATTCCGCACATTATAGATTTAAGTTTCTCCATCTGTCACACAGTATTTAAAATAAATCCTGGTTACTAGTAACCAATTCCTGTAATTATTTTTGTTTTACCAAAATTATTTTGTTCTCTCGTGACATTGTGTTCTCTCCTAGATACTATATGAGATACAATTTTGGAGATGAAAGAGGCATTTTGATTAGAAATGCACATGCTTACACCCTAGATATAGAACGTTAAGTCCCAGACAGATTAAGCCACTTATACTTCAAATCACACAGTTGTGAAAGGGGGATCAGAAGGGCAGTCTAACACACACACACACACACACTGAGTCACCAGCATTCAGAGATATGTTAACGAGTATTGTTATTTTATTTAATCTTTACTACTTCATTTTTATTTTAATATCACTGTGTTTATGAATCATTGATGGTAGAATTAAAAATTATAAATTTGGTGTCATATGATATGAAAATATGCTCCTGAAAAGTGCACAGCTATGCACTCTTTTGGTGCCCTAGGGAAATGACAGTGTGTACTTTTCTTTTTTTATGTTTTTTATTTATTTTTTGAGAGACAGAGAGAGACAGAGAGAGACAGTGCAAGCAGGGGAGGGTCAGAGAGAGAGGGAGACACAGAATCCGAAGCAGGCTCCAGGCTCTGAGCTGTCAGCACAATGCCCGATGCGGGGCTCGAACCTACGAACGGTAAGATCATGACTTGAGCTGAAGCCGGACACTTAACCGACTGAGCCACCCAGGCGCCCCGACAGTGTGTACTTCTCAACATGGTCTTTTCTTCTGCTCTAATCCCTGGATGTGGCCATGCTGAGTGGAACTCTAACTAAAAAGCTAACTAAAGTGAATATCTCATTTCTTTGTTCTCTAATAAAACTTTATTTGTAGGTAATGACATTTGATTTTCATACAATGTTCATGGGTTATGGAATAGTCTTCTTTTATTTATTATTTTTAAGATTATAATTTTTAGGACACTTTTAGGTTCACAGCTGAGTGCCAAGAGCTTCCATTTTCCCCTGCCCCACATGCACAGCCTCCTGTCATGTGGGAGATTTGTTACAATTGATGACACAACATAATCACCCAAGGTGCACCTTAGGGTGCATTGCTGGTGCTATACGTTCTGCAGATTTTTTTTAAATGCATACTGGCACATATCCATCATTACAGTGTCATGCAGAGTAATTTCACTGCCTGAGAAACCTCTGTGCTCCCCCCATTCAACCTTCCCTCCCCCCACCCCTGACAACCCCTGAGCTCTTTACTCAGTCTACGGTTTTGACTTCTCAGAGGTCATATAGTTGGAAAGCACACAGTATGTCCCTTCTCAGACTGGCTTCTCTCTCTTAATAACATCCACTTAAGTTTGTTTCATGGCTTTCCATCACTAGGGAGCTCACTTGTTTTTAGTACTGTGTAGTATTCTGTTGTCGGATCACAGTTTACCCATTTACCTACTAAAAGACATTTGGGTTGCAACCGAATTTTGGTAATTCTGCATAAAACTGCTATAAACATCCATGTACAGGTGTTTGTGTAAATATATATATATATATATTTTAACTCAAGAAACTTGTTTTCATGAGTTTTCAAGTCACCCAGCACAGGTGCTGGATCACAGTGTGTCTAATGTTGTAAGAAACCACCAGGCTCTCTCCCAAAGCAGCAGTACCATTCCATGCTCCCAACAGCAGTGAAGGAGAGTCCCATTATGGCACATCCTCTCCAGCGGCCGGTGTTGTCAGCGTTCTGGGTTTTGGTCACTCTGAAAGGGAGGCAGTGACATCTCGATGTTTTTGAACATCTCCTTCCAACCCCAATTTACTACATTGCATGGATATCAGTCACAAGCCGCACACAGTGAGTCCTGTATCGATGGAGTTTTCTAAGCTGCCTGGGACTCCACCAGTCGGAAACCATTAAGGACTTGACCTTTCTTAGGTAAGATGGCATTTCTGTACGCCAAGGGCCCTTAAAAATACTCAGAAACTTTCAAAGCAGCAGGCCAGGTTAAAAGGGAATTAGCATTTTCAGTGAGAAGGGCAGTATTTCAAAAGCACTCTGGGGGGCAGGATAAGGATCAAGATTCTACAGTGGATTTAATTTCAAGGTAATCATAGTAATATTCCAGGCACTGAGTTCACAAAAATTTACAAGCTGAGCTATATTATAACTGACAGCGGGACATGGAGAATTATCCTCTGCGATAAGAAACGCTGGATCATGTCATTGATTTTGCTCTGAAAATATCGGTGGAAGCCATTGCCTTCCCTGACAGTTCAGGCACCAGAGGAATAAGCCTGTCACTGGGGTGTCCCCTGCATCTCCAAAGCCTCTTTGCTGACATTGTCAATCTCATCTTGACAGCCATCAATGGAATTAAATGCCACTCTATTTACTCAGCTTCCTGTGACCCACTTGGATTTTAACATCGAGATGTGAGAAAGCCCTTTGAGAGGAAATGAGTGGGAACGAGGCTTTGCAAGAATCATAATAGTGATACTCAGCTATTACCACTGAGTTAACACAGAATTAAATCAATCGTGCCCTGGGTCACCAGAACCTCCATGAGAAAGTGCTCATCAACTTGGTTTCCACAGTAGAAAGTATCGGGCATATACCACAGCCTAGTCATTTCAAGTACGTTGTGTCCAACTTAATAATGACTTCAATGCTGGTGGGGACACATCATAGAGCTTAAATAACTCACCCCAAATCAAACAGTTGGTAACCTGGGTATGTGGCACTTCAAAGAGCTGTCAAAATGCTGAGTCATTAATTCAGGTGAAAAGGAAACTTCTAATTTCATCTTAGAAATTGAAAACAGTGCGTTGGTATTTAACTTATATTTATAGACAGTGCTCACGTGTAGAATTTCTGACACTTCTCCAGCAATCAAAAATATATAGTTTTCTCTTCCTAAATTCTCTACTGAATATGTAACTTGCTGTAAAATATAAAGTTATCACAGTAAAAGCAAACATAGAGAGGTATAGTCTTTCAAATAGGGAAAATGTCTGAAGTACAATGTTTGTGTACATGGACATTCCAAATGTCTTTTGTGTGAGTCATGAGAAAGAAAGCCTTCTCCGATGTTAAGTATATTTTAAATTATAACTGGCTAAAATTTCTGCGAAGAGTAAATAAAGGAAATATTTTGCTACAGACTGGTTACTCTGTAAAATTCGCTCTCTATACCCAGTGTGGGACGTGAAACACTCAAACTAGACCTCTGTGAAGAGTAATGGCCCCAGAGTGCCACCAATCAATCACTACCTTGTGTTCTAAGCAATATGTTATCCCACAGGGAAGAGTACTTCATTCTCCCAAATTGCCTTCCCTATCAAAGTTTTCCATATTTTGCTCCAATGCAAGCAGAATCAGTGTTTCTACGAGCTTCTGCATCAAAGGACACCAGACATTATTCTCCAGTCAGTATTTTGGGAGCACATAGTACATCCAGGCCACCTTCACCCAAAAGGAAAACGCAGGGAGGGAAATGATTCTTTCTCTGAGTATTAAGTTATGTGTCTGTATGTTTCACCTCATCTAGGCTGATCCTGAAGATCAATACATACTTCCTAGGCCTCCGGCATTCTGTTCTGCCTTATGAGAATCAGATTCCCCAAAACACCTCCAACAAGATTATTCTCTGGCCCTGTAGGCAGGTCCTGGGCTGTGTAATCTGATGTTTCCACTGGACTGGCCCACAGGATGCCCACATTGTGACTGAGCATTATTTCTGGGTGTCTGTGAAGGTGTTTCCAGAACAGATAAGCACTGGAGTCAGCAGACTCAGAAAACTGCGTTCCTCAGTGTAGGCGGACATCGTCCAACCTGCTGAGGCCTGAACAGAACAAAGGGGCAGAGCAGGGAGGGTTCTCTTTCTTCACTGACCACTGAGCTGGGACGGTGGTCTCCTGACCTTGGGCTCGTGCCTGCACTGCCTGGGTGCACAAGACAGACAGTGGGACCTCACAGCTCCATCATCACACGAGCCAAGTCCTCCTAATACAGGTCTTCTCTCTCTCTCTCTCTCTCTCTCTCTCTCTCTCTCTCTC
>CM053567.1:2651857-2737937 GCA_028646485.1 Cryptoprocta ferox
AACAATCCAGTGAAGAAATGGGCAGAAGACATGAAGAGACACTTCTCCAAAGAGGACATCCAGATGGCCAACAAACACATGAAACGATGCTCAGCATCACTCGTCATCAGGGAAATACAAATCAAAACCACACTGAGATACCACCTCACGCCAGTCAGAGTGGCTACAATGAACAACTCAAGAGACTATAGATGCTGGCGAGGATGTGGAGAAACACTGTTGGTGGGAATGCAAACTGGTACAGCCACTCTGGAAAACCGTGTGGAGGTTCCTCAAAAAACTGTCAGTAGAACTCCCCTATGACCCAGCAATGGCACTGCTGGGAATTTACCCAAGGGATACGGAAGTGCTGATGCATAGGGGCACTTGTACCCCAATGTTCGTAGCGGCACTTTCAACAATAGCCAAATCATGGAAAGAGCCTACATGTCCATCAACTGATGAATGGATCAGGAAGATGTGGTTCATCTATACAATGGAATACTACATGGCCATGAGAAAGAATGAAATCTGGCCATTCGTAGCAAAGTGGATGGACCTCGAGGGTGTCATGCTCAGCGAAATAAGTCAGGCAGAGAAGGACAGACCCCATATGTTTGCACTCATAGGTCTAACAGGAGAAACCCAACAGAGAACCATGGGGAGGGGAAGGAGGAAAAGAGTTAGGGAGAGGGAGGGAGACAAAACACAAGAGACTCTTGAATACTGAAAACAAACTGAAGGGGGAAGGGGAAGGGGGAAAGGTAATGGGGGGTGATGGTCTTGGTGGAGGTCACTTGTGGGGAAGAGCACTGAGTGTTATATGGAAACCAACCAGATAATAAACTATAAAAAAAAAAAAGAAACAAAAACAAACAAAAAACCCTCATGTGCTCACAACCTGTTGTTTGCTCCGCAGTGGGGTCCCTCGTGAGGAGCTTTTGGGCACCGCTACAAGAAGTCGTGAACTGTGTAAGATAAAGACACCTTGTAGAATGTTTCAAGACTGGAAACCAAGACAAAGAATGTTACAGACAATGAAAAAAGCTGAAGACATGAGCATTCGCAGTCCTTTCTCGTCAAGCGAACCCGTTTAAGACATTTCCTTAGCCCCGTGGCGAACATGACTTGGCTTTATGTAATAATACTACTTAACTTAAAAGGAAATTGGAACATTGGAGAAACCATGTTGCAAAGAAAATCCTAGAATGTTTCCAGTGATGCTTGGGTTTAGGACAGAGAAGGACATCAAACACCTCCTGTCGTTTCCAGACCTTCTGGAAGAACCCCAGAATGGGACCGACTAGTATTTCCCCTCTGTTCACAGAAGTGGACAGCTGGGCGCGGAACTACTGTTCGGCTGCAGAGCTGGACTTTGAGGGAAGAACAGGAGTGTTCGCTGTGCCCGGGTGCCATTACCCCTGCGCACGCTCTTGGCGTCTGAGGAAGAGGAACATTCCGCCGTGTCTAAGAATGGGGGAACCCCTTGGCTGCAAGGCAAATTTCTTACACGTGTGAGCAAGCGTCTTATTCTCAAGCATCAGGAATGAAAGAAACTCTCCTTTTAGTAAAAAAATGAAAGCCTTGTGGGCTTAGATCAGACTTAAACTGAGAACATAATACTGTGAAGCATAAAAGAACTATTTTCACATGAAAGAGACACACTTGGTTTTGTGTGTGTAGTTATAAAAACCCTACTTCTTATGTGTGCATGGATTTATGAGAAAGCAAGAAATCAACAGGAGTGTACACTATTTTTCTATAGTTGTGCATATATGTGTGATCATATCAGGTAGCAAGAAAATATGTTTTAATCCCATAGAAAATTTTATGGTAGGTTGTATTTGTATTCTTCTTCATTTACTATTTACACACTAACTTTACTATTTCATACTAATAAACTTGAGTCTGAGAAAAATATAATTTAACTTACATATATTTGCTACTTTTAAGTCAAAGCCACTGAGCCTACCTTTATGAAAGAAATAAATTCTGTTTTGTCTTAAACTGGTTATTTAACAGAAATGTATGATGTTTTTCTTGTCGGTGTTTAACATTTATGATAGTAATAAAAGAAAAAAAATGCTGCGCCTGGATGGCTCAGTCAGTGGAGCATCCGAGGTCGGCTCAGCTCATGAGGTGGCAGTTCACGAGCTCATGCCCCATGTCGGGCTCTGTGCTGACAGCTGGGAGCCTGGAGCTGCTTCAGATCCTCTCTCCCCCTCTCTCTCTGCCCACCCCCCACCTTGTGCTCTGTCTTCCTCTGCCTCGCAAAAATAAATTAAAAAGTTAAAAAAAATTTAATTAAAAAAGTTCAAGAAATGTAAATAAGGCTTTTATTAGTTTTCTTTTATAGAGTTTGACAAAAAGCCATTTTTTTGTTATTTTAAAGACAGAAAATTAGTATTTCAAATGCTATATGCCACATACCTTGCCTTGTTAGCATCTCTTACAGGAGAAATCTGTGACAAGACTGCGGCCTATTTGAAAATAGTTTTTAAAAACAGTACGCGTTAAGGAAAAGCAGCGAGATGCGTCTGTATCCTCTGCCCAGAGGAGGAAGCACCCAGAAGCACGGGCGTCCAGGCGCCCGGAAAGGTCAGGCCCGGAGCCAGCACCGCTGGCCGCCCGCGGACAGTGCCCATCCTGTGCAGCGGGGCGCCGCCGTCCTGGGGGCTGCCGGGTTCCGCGCCGGGGGTGGCTGAGCTGGGCTGCCAGGGCGCCGTCACCGCCCCCTCGCCCCGCCCCAAGCACAAGAGACTTCCACGCTCACCCTCCCCTCCAGCTCCGCACTCTTCGGAAGCAACGTCCCTGTTGTTCGGGCGACAGGCCTGGCCCAGCAGGGCCCACAGGGCGCCTCACTGCAGCCCCAGCCCGTGACCGCAGCGACCGAACGGCTGGTCTGCACCAGTCTGCTCTTACAGAGTCCTCCCCACGCACCTAACCAACGCTTCCTCCTCCTGGGGGGGGGGGTGTGACGTTCTGGCATCCTGCCCCGCTCCCCGATCTCCGCCCCCAGGCCTCCCCCACAAAGTGCAGATGTCTGCCACACGTTTGCCTTCGTTCTAGACCAGGCGTCCACAAGCTGCAGTCCACGGGCCAAAGCCAACCTTGTGGCTGGTTCCACGAGGCCTTGGTGGCAATGGTTTGTATGATGGTTAACGAGTTACAGAAGAAACACAGGTAAATACCGCACAGACAGGCAAGCCTGCAAAGGCCACAGCATTTACTACGTCACCCTTGAGGGGAGCAGTGGGCCAAGCCCTGTGCGAGGCCATGTGGGCTCTGATGGTAAGATCCGGCCTCAGAGCTACCAGATGTGACACTGGTGTAATCACTGAGGTGTAATCGTGCAGACTGAATACGTAAATAAAGAACAGGTGGATTCCTGAAAGACAAAGGCAAACAATTCAGGGAGCTGACATATGTGTTTCTGATGTCACTTAAATGCTCAGAGTTTTTGTTTAGTTTTTAATCTTTATTTGTTTTTGACAGAGACAGAGAACCAGCACGGGAGAGGGGCAGAGAGAGGGAGACACAGAATCCCAAGCAGAACCCAGGCTCCCAGCTGTCAGCACAGAGCCTGATACAGGGCTCGAACCCACAGACCACGATATCATGACCTGAGCCGAAGTCGGACACTTAACCTACTGAGCCCCCCCGGCCCCCTTTAAATGCTCACATTATTACATTTCACCGTAATGTAATATTTACATTAATAATCCCCCTTATTTTTGATTGGAAAGATTTCTAGGTAAAAGGCTTAATAAAGGAAGAAGAGAAGAACGGAATAAAGGTATCCGGCAAAAACACGAGGGGCCACGGCACGGCCGTCCCTCCAGCTGCCCAATTCCTAGCACTGGCCTACCAACCTTCTGGTCTTTCCTTCCCGAATGCAGTCCTCAGCAAGTCTTCTGAAGCCTCTTCCTTCAGAATGGATCCAAACCTGAGCACCCACTACTGCTGCCCTCGCCCACTTATTCTAACCCCACTGGCCTTCCTGTTGCTTCTCTTTTAGTCCAGCTCACTCCTACCACAGGACCTTCGCACTGCCTACACTGACCTCCCCTTCCCCATCCTCACATCCTCCAGGGCTCCGCTCAGGCGACAGCCCTGCACACAGTCCCAAGGACACATCACACCCACTCGCCATGACCCTGACCTCATCAACCTCTGTCTCTTTGTTCAGTTTTACTCCCTCATTTACTTGTTTGTTTGCTTTCTGTGGCACTCATCAGCACATGGCCTGCACACCACTGTGATCCTAGGCCCTGGACAGGTGACACACAGACCCTCCATGGATGTTGTAACTAAGCAATGAGAGGACACACAAACAGGGCACACCGTTCATGTGTAGATGTTGGAAACATCTGCCTTCTTGGTTAGAGCCGGATGTAGCATCACACGCTACTCACTTCTCAGTGTGAGCACAGTAAGAGCCGCACCTTGAGCCACGCCGGCACCTATCTGCCAGGACGGGCCTGCACCTACTTTAAACACCAGTCCCACTCTGCTTCCAGAGCTGCGGGAGCACTGGACGGTGGTCACAGAGGCAGACCTCACCTCCTTGTGATCCAGTTTTCTTACCTTTAAGAAATAAACTTTAGTAACGGAGCCTATGACCTAGAGTGCTTAAGGATTCAGCAAAATAGTGAATGAAATGTCTTCCTGTCTCTAAAATCTGTTGATTTCTCAAGCAATGTTAGCTAATATCTCCTGGCACTTTTTTTCTGTATTGTAGCATCTCCCCCAGCCCCCCTCTCCCATCTTTAAGATATTTGGAAATTCCGATGAATGAATATACTTTTTATGCCAAAATACATTTTAAAATTCATGAGCCTGAAAATTCATTGGCTTCAAGCCTTTGGGTCGACACAGTGGGAAAGTGATCCAGGATGCAGTGGATGAAATGAACGTTATCTGTCTTCTGGGAACCCAGGAGAACAAAATAGATTTTACTGGATAATATGTGACTTCCTTCATAACCAGGTTTGGTTAACACCCTTTACTTCCCTACTCATGACTTCTGAATTGGTCAATTTCTTTGCAGATTGTTTTTTAAGAGACAGAGAGTGCACAAGTGCGAGAGAGAGGCAGAGGGAGGGAGAGAGAGAATCTCAAGCAGACTCCACACTCCGTGCAGAGCCCCATGTGGGACCTAATTCCATGGCCCTGGGATCATGAACTGATCCAAAATCAAGAGCTGGACGCTCAACTTGGCTCAGCCACCCAGGTGTCCCATCTTCTCAGATTTTTTAAATAAACGTATAAAAACGTTTTTTAAATAATGCATTTCACTATTCATAGCTGAGGTTTGATACTCGATCATAGTGTGGTTTGTTATTCTGTGTCCTGAAGACAAGGCTGACGGCAAGAATTATTCACTGCAGTGCATCACACCCCTCTGCACTCAAGCCCTGGGCCAACATGGATCTGACGCTCTCTGCGGCATATGCATCATGTCCACTGTGACATAGGCACCTCAGGCCATCCCGCTTTCCAAATTCCAGACTTGGTCTTAGATACTAGAGGGTGAGGCTGGTCATGGTTGGACCTGAGGACAGACTCCCCAATCCTGCAGGGGTGAGGCCAGCTATGGTTTGACCTGAGGACAGACGTCCCCAATCCTGCAGGGCTAGAATGGGAAAGATGCTCCTTGACAGAGGCTTGAAGACAAGGAACAGGATTTTATGGATGCACGCTCGGAAGTACGGGACACAACGTCAAGGCCATCAGAGCAATGGTGCAAAGAGTCACTTCACAGGCACCGTGGAGCCCTCTCCAGCCTCTTAGACATGGCGGTGTGGTTCCGTGGCAGGGCGCAGGGCTTTCCACAGGGAAATTGCATTACGATTTGGAAAGAAGGACAGAGAATTACTGGAAACTTAAAAAATGTCTTGACATGAACCCTGAAAACTGATGGTTTATACCATATAAACGTTCCCCTTAAAAATCAGATCAGCACACAGACTTTTAGGTTTTACATATTTTTAAATGTAAATCTTAAATCTCCACTACATTTTGAAATAAGTAGTATATGCCAAATTAGGGGTTCTCAAAAATGTCTTTTTAGAAAGAACACGTTCAGGCACTTGTAAAAGTCCTTCTGAACTGTGCTAACTTTCCTTCATATATCAGAAAATTGTCCTAAGCATACTGCAAACATCTTCAGAAGTGGGTTAGCCTGAATAAGACAAGTGGAAGTGGGGAGACCTGTGGATACTGATCCATAAGACATTTTCCTAAGTTAAGAGGATTCAAATCTGATATGCGTTGCGCAGATCTGTCGGTGTGAGAGCATTTGCATTGGCATGCCGCACTCACTGAGCCCACACGCGCCCACTGCTGTGGGGAGCGGGAGGTCCACGTACACTGGGCCTTTACTCTAGGTGAATTCAATGTGCGGAAGCTCCACTTTGTCCATCAATATGGAAGAACAGAACTATTCTCATTAATTTTTAAATGTCAATTTTATTTGAAATAAATACAATTATAGAAAGTTACTTGTTTTAAATGGAAATGAATGATGCTTATTTCTTGACATTACTGAGGGTAGAAAATGTATTATGTGTTGAAGACACCCTAGAGGAGGGTTACTATTCCAGAAGTAGTTTACCCCATATTACAGACACCCCATTTACTGTCCATCCTGTGAAGAGATTTTAAGGTGTGACACTGAAGAACTGAATGTATTTAAGTAATAGATATACAAGGCTCCTAAAACCAATCAGCAAGCCAACCAACTGACCAGCTAGCCACGAGCCAACCAACAAATAACTTATGGAAAGGGGGAAAAAAAAACAACAACCAACCAAAACCCTACTCTGAATGCTTTTCATCAGATAATGTAAGGTTAGGCCAAGTGCAATAAAATTAATTTATGGATACATGAGAATATACTTAAGTAGGATCTGGACTGACATAACAGTATTTCAGATTTATGGGAGTACCATCATCACATACTTGCTAATATACTAACACTAGACACTTTCCTTCAGGTATTAAAAATAAGGCTTATTTATTTTGAGAGAGAGACAGAGAGTGGGGGAGGGGCAGAGAGAAATGGAGAGAGAGAATCCCAGCAGGCTCCACACAGTCAGCACAGAGCCAGATGTGGGGCTCAAATTCACAAAGTGAGATCATGTCCTGAGCTGAAATCAGATCATGACCTGAGATCAAGTCCTGAGTCAAAGAGTAGGATGCCCAACTGAGCCACCCAGGTGCCCTCAGGGTTTTTAAATGTTTATTTATTTGAGAGAGAGAGGTGGGGGGAGAGAGAGGAAGAGAGAGAATCCCAAGCAGGCTCCACACTGTCAGCACAGAGCCTGATACGGGGTTCGAACTCAAGAACCCTGAGTTCATGACCTGAGCCAAAGTTGGACGCTCAACTGACTGAGCCACCCAGGCGTCCCTTTTCAGGGATTTTTTATAATAACTTGGGAGGTCATTAATTGCCTCTTCAGATAAACCAGTTTATAAAACACAAAGTATGTGACACGGGTAGTTGATTCGTAACCTAATCTTATATCTGCTTAGTGCCTTAGCTTCTTCACTATTATGAAAATCTGTCAGAGAGACCGGATGCCTCACAACTGAGAATACTACAGAGACAGGAAACCCATGGCAACCGAGACAAGAAGAAGCTAATGGGGAAGGCAGGACTGTATGGATTTTGAGTAGTCAACAATTACAACCGGGACTTTATTGGACCCGTAACGATAATAATCATGACCACTGCAGCATTGCTTATGAGAACAACATTTTGGAAACAGCCGAAATATCTATTAACTTGGAACGGCTGAACAAGTTTTAGGACACTAGTACTTACGGACACTCTGAAGATATTAAAGTGAGTAAGTAGACATTTAAATAAACAAGTAGAGCTAAAGAGATGTTCATGTTTTATTAAGTAAAAAATACGCAAAGGATTGCAAGATATTACTAATATTTGTATTTACAGGATATGTGTATATATATTCCATCATATGTACATATAAATGCACACATTAATACTCACATGACAAATACATGAAAACAAAAATATCCATATTTATATAATCAGAGGAAACAGATTCCTATGTAGTGGGGTGGAGAGTAGAATTTAATTTGTTCATATTATTAAATGATAGAATTTTGAGGACATTTACTTTCTCTGTGTTTTATTTTCCAAAAAGAACTGAAATATATATTTATAGTTTAGAATAATAGTGTGTGCGTATGTGTGCTCTTAAGGATTATATTATGAATTTGTTACTACCATTTCTCATTCACATCTAGGTCTACAGAATAGATAAAATATAAAAAGAGGATGGACAAGAAGTATTCTTTATGTGAGTAGCAACTTGAGGCAGAAATGAGGATAGTATTTCATTGTATAAGAACAATGAAAAGAAAAGTCTGAAGATAAGAAAGGGACATGGGGTGGGGAAATGGGACAACATTATTCAAAGGGTACAAACCTTCCTGATGCAAGATGAGTAATTCTGGAGACATGACATCGTGACTAGTAACAGCTCTGTAGTATCCACTTGAAATTCACAAAAAGAGTAGATAGTAATTGCTCTCACAATTACAGTAACTCAATTACCTTAATTTAAAAGGAATGGTAACTATGTGAGGTGATGACTATGTCACTCGGCTTGAGTGTGAGAGTCACTGGCACAATGTTTACATATATCAAAACATCACGTTTTAGACCTTAAACCTATACAATTTAGTATTTGCCAAATATGCTTCAGTAAAAACTGGGGAAAAGTCTGCAGAAGCACATACTATAGCTTTGAATAAACAAATATTAGACACATAGTCTTAATATGTTGACTTTATGATTATTAAACGTCCCCGTTATAATAAATTTCTTCCTTCAGTTCAATTCGGCCATGACAACCTCTGGCAACTGTTATTTTAAAATAAAGCTGCTTACGTTTTACATTTTGCAAAAAGAAGGAGGAGGAGAAGGAGGAAGGAGAGGAGAAGAAAGAGGAGGAGCCAGGAGGACAATGGTGCATACTGAAAGTGGTAGGAAACACCTTGAAAACTTCTGACTAGTGTAATATGAAGTGTGAGCCGGGTACAGTAACACTCATGGTGCACTGGAAATGTGTGCTATAAACACAACTGGGTCTGGGGAAGATGGAGACTGGAGGAAACTAGCCTCCCGTCTGCAGAAGGGCTGGAGCTGGGGCGCAGGGAGCTCGCTGCTAGAGTGACCCAATATTGAGGCGAAGAGAGGTCCAAAAGAAGGGAAGGACTTGGCATCAAAAACAGGCAGGACTAGATGGCCCCCATGATAAGAACCTGAAGCAAGACTCCCACAGTCACCTCGACATGGAGGTCAAAGGACTAACTGACCAGTCAGTAGAAATGGCCGACGGATGGTGGCACCTAGGTTTCGTTGAGTTGGTGAGGGCTGTTACCCAAGCCTGGTTATGCTAACTGGACCACTGACTGCTTCAGAGCAGCCACCAATGGAAAATATTGGGAGAAAATACACCCAAAGAGGAGCAGAAGTGGTCGGAGCCGCAGGTCAAGAGAACCAGGGCTAGGACAGCCGGAAGCCTACAGGAGTGACCAGGAACAACCGGGACCCCAGCCCACTGCTGTGATCCCGTCAGGAGAAAACTCTGCCAGTGTTTTCCTAACCAGTCCGAGAGGAGTCAATGCCGGGCAGCGGCACAGGGGAGGACCCTGCGTGCCTCGCCGTGACGACGAGAGCCAGGAGGCTGGGCGGGCGTGGAGAAGAGTGGCCTGCAGGCAGGTGGTGCCGAGGGAGGCCCGGTGTCCAGCTGCGGACAGGACGGGGCGGCAGGGCCCACGGACAAGCCTCGAGAAGCATCGTGAAATGTGAGCAAAGCCTGACAGAGCCCAGCAGGATGTAGCGGAGCACCGCCGAGCAGGTGGAAGGAAACAGGAGAGCGTCCGTGAGCAGGGCTGTCACCAGGGCGGGGCGTGCGCCCTGGGGTACGGAACAAGGGGAGGGCATCTGGTAAAGTCTTCCACGCAGAGCTACATGGACATCACATCTCATCCTCAAGACATCTGAGTGGTCCGTGAAGACCAGAGCCTGGCAGCTGTCCCTGAGGATGTAGCTAACTGGTCCCCGGGCACATCTCCAACAAGGGTACCCAGAGGCAGGCTGGGCTCGGGCAGGGCGAGGGGGCAGGGGCAAAGCGCGGGCGCCTCATGATTTCAGCTGCCTACAAGAGCTCCGTATCTTGCTTCGCTGAAGATCCTGCATAGCTGCCACTCATGTTCCGGACTCCCGCATCAAGATCAACTCATTTTACATAGATATTTAAAATATATATGTATGTGTATATATGCGTGCTTCTGAGGACTTTTAATTCAAATGTGAGGGGTTTTTTTTCAAGTATGTGCCAATCATAATTTTAAATTTCTCTTCTTTTTTCATTTAATTATTTATATACATTGCTTATATATAAATATATGTGTGTGTATATGCGTGTACATACATATATATATATATAGCAGGATGCATATCTTTGGTGTCATATATTTCTAGATGAAATGTTTATAGTTGAGTATTTTGATCACTGTATCTATATAAGGCTCTGCAAATCACTCAAATGTGATACAAAAACTGCTTCTGGAGGTGCAAGGGGGGCTCAGTCAGTTAAGTATCCTGCTCTTGATTTCAGCTCAGGTCATGATCTGATGGTTTGTGAGTTCGAGCCCCACCCTGGGCTTTCTGCTGTGAGCACAGAGCCTGCTTCAGATCATCTGTCTCCTTCTCTCTCTGCCCCTCTTCTGCTCGCTCGCGCGCGCTCTCTCTCTCTCAAAAACAAACTTTACAAACCCCTGTACTGTCCCATATATGCCCTCCTCACATAAGACTCCTCGCAATACCTGACAACACCAGACATTGGAACTATTCAGAATCATGAATGTCCTAAGTGGATTTTATAAACATGAAATATTTCATTAAGAACAGTTTTGTTCATCATGGTAGAATTTAGAAATGATCCTGTGAGATAATCCAATTGGTTTAGTCATCTGAAAAACTGTGTTGTATGAAATACAAGCCTTTTCTTCAACAACAAAACATTCCTATGGCAAATATCTTCAAAATCACTTCACTGACTTTGGTGAAGGCGCACAGGGGCCAGCTGCCTCCTATGAAGAAAATAGTAACCACTGACTCTCTCCATCGTCAGCACCTCTAAAAGGAAGGTATGACGCCACCTGTGTCTTCCAGCTCAGAGGGGCATTCAGTTCAGCATATGGCCACGGAGGGAGGGCACAGGGTAAGGAGCAGCGTGCCACCCTGCTGCCTGCCACTGCCAGGGGTCTCCTGGGCACTTCTGACAGCTATCAACACACTTCACACTTCAGTTCAAGCCTGCAAAAACAATTACCAGGCCATTAACACAGTCTTTCAAATACACACATCAAACCATCACTTAGAGGACTGTAAAGGCATGCAGAACACAGTACCCAGACCTCTAGAATATTCTAAGTGTACACCTTGATAGGAACCATTGGGACACTGTTAAAAATACGGACGAGCAAGTGTAAAGTAACACAGTATGGGGAAGCCAACTGCTGGCAAAATATTAACCACAACTGAGCTTAATAGTGTCAAATGCACCTTTTGTGGGATATGCATCAGATCTTCCAATGAAAACAGTATTTTGTTATCTGGGAGCATTTTAGTAAAAAATATGTGGCCTTTTTTTAGGGCCCAAATAATATGTAGACACGTGGCATTGTTGGCATGCAAATATTTTTATGTATAACATATATATAAAATATATATATATTATATATAAATATATTTATTAAAAAGGTATCTGGGTGGCTCATTCTGTTAAGCATCTGACATTTGATTTTGGCTCAGGTCATGATCTCCTGGTTAGTGAGATCGAGCCCCACATCGGGCTCTGTGCTGACAGTGGGGAGCCTGCTTGGAATATTCTCTCTCTCTCTCTCTCTCTCTCTCTCCCTCTCTCTCTCTCCCCTCCCCCCCCAAAACAAACAGACAAAAACTACAATTAAGGCACAACCTTCTCTGCCTCTCCAGCAATATAAAACAGTAAATGCCTGGTCATAATTACAGCCATTTATTAAAAATCATTTACTAGTTCTCACTACAGGCCATCCAACTGTGCAAGAGAGTGTAAATTCAAACATGTGATAGACACAGGCATGCTTGCAAAAGGTAATTTAAGTAACTTATTTCATTTTATTTAAAATGCCTAAGATGTACCTTTACATTTTGTGCTATTACTAAATAAACAAATAAAATACTCTTGAAAAAGACACAATGTTTAATTGTAGCTTTGAGCAAGTTAGGAATTGGTCACACAAAACTATTACTGTTTGGGGAATTTTTCCTGTATTTTGGGAGATTTGACTATTTCTCCTGCCTTCTGTTGAAATTCTTGGAGTATGGAGATAATCTTTTTACAACTATAGAAGGGAAAATAACACAGAGCTTTTTCCTTTTGTCCCTTCATAGGGTGACATAGGTCCTGGTTTACCTTAGATAGTTTTAGTTTTTCACCTTTTCTAGGTTTATTATTAATATAGTACCCTTTAAAAGAGTTTTGGTTCAGATAATAAATAATATGGTCAACCCATTAATTAGTTCATTGGTTTGCAAGAAAGTATAAAATTTATGCCATGAATCCAATGATAAATATTGCTTCAATCATTCAATAATATGCATTTTCACCCGGTACCTTGGTTTTGTTCAGGGTGTATGAAAAGGTGCATAAGACTCAAGCAGTATAGTACTTTCAAGATCTGAGAGTTTAAGAGCGTGGCTGGGGACTAAGCATGCAGGGACAAGTGATGAAATGAGAGTGGAGTGATGTCAGTTGCCCTGCCATGAAAGATAGATCTTACAAAAAGGACTTTCTCCCATGGACCATAGAGAATTATTGAGGATATAATGCTGAAGTACAACAGAGTCATATTTTATCTTTGTTCTCAATGCTGTAGAAATGCAGACATCTATACACTGCGGTGGGAGTTTCTATGAGTACAATTTTAGCACAGGATAAGTATTTGGGCAATAAGCATCAAAATGTGTGTAAATTATTACTTTGATTATAATTCAAGGACTTTAACCTACTGAAACAATAGCCAAGAGAGGGAACATAAATATGTCTGTTGAAGCACTGTTTATGATGACAGAGAACGGGTACTGTCTAAATACCTGTTTAAAGGAAGAAGCTAACAGAATAAAATATTCTGCCGCTATTGAAAACAGTAAATTACATTTGGATGGAGAATATATCTATCTATCTATAGAATATAAATGAATTATACCTGGACATATATGATATATACATATATACACACACATATATATGCAGTACATTATATACACACACACACACACACACACACACACATATATATGCAGTACATTATAAAGTAACAAAGTGATCCGTAAAATTTTGGTATAATATCTAAAATAAAAGAGGTCATTAAGAACCAGGAGGAGGAGGAGGAGGAGGAAGGAAGAAAATAAAGGAAACCTGTGTTCTTGTATATGTGTTTGTGGTTAGGAACATAATAAAAGTTTTACAAAAAGTATGTACTAATAGTACTGCTCATCTTTGGGACTGAAACACTAAGTTCCTTTGGTTTTTGCTTTCTAGTTATCTGTATCATTTGATTTTGTAAAATAATGATCATGTATTTGTTTTATTACATGCACATTTATACATATAATTTTTAGAAAAGATATTTCCCATTTATTGTGGAAGATAAATTAGGCAGGTGGAGAACATAACAAGACAAATAGCTGAGCTATCTCACAGCAATACACAGTGCATCCTAACAGAAGAGGGCTGACCTAGAGTAGTCACTAGTGGAAAACAGGAAAGGGAGAGTGAATCCAGAAGGTACTTGGGGTGAAGAAAAGATGCTGAACTAGAGGCGATAGAGGAGGACATTAGTCTAGAAAGGTTGTTATCTGGATTGCATGACAAGATGTAGGACTCAGAGAAAGTCTTTAGGAGGAGCAGCAGATTGCTGAGCAAGAGAGAACTAATGTTCTCTGTATCTGTCCACGTGAAAGGCTATTAGGATGCCCCAGAAATGCCCTGGGTTTATCTGGACTTATAGCACTATGTTCAGATAAGTTGATTACATAACTGATCACTCTCATCAGAGAAGAGAGTCCTCAGAGCAATGGAATGCAAGAAACTCCAAATAAGGAGAAGAGACTAGGAGGTGATCCTATAATTATAGCAGTGACATTAATAACTTACAGGCATCCCCATATATGCACATTCATTTGATAAACACAGAAATACAATTAGTTTATCTACATGTTATTATCATGATTAAGGCTATACGCCAAATGAGGCAACTGGTAGAAAGATTTTATGTCTTTCTGACACCACACATCTACGAAATGGGCAAAGGCTGAAACCTGGGGTTTTAAATAACCTATTTGGTTCTCCTTCCTCCATGCCACTGCCCTGTAAGACCCCCAATTATGTGTGTGGGGAGAGATGATCCCCAAATTATAAATATCTCTTCAAGTGATTGGGAGAAGAAAAGAAAGTTAAGAGAGGCTGGAGAAAAAGAGACATGAGCTGGAAGGATGGTGGCAACAATTAACTCAACAGTCTCTTAGTGTTGAGTGTTCTCAGGACAAACTCAAGTTCCTCTCAAGGTGCACTTCAAAGGACATCAGCGTGCCACCATGGGCCCTGATCCCTGCCCAGGAACTGCTTGCCACGTGCCTGCTTTATGTGACTTGACCTAGTTCCGGGGTGGTTGGCTGAGTTTCTATCTCCTCCTTGTGCGGGGCTCTCTCCCTGCAGAGACTGTAGCTGTTCTGTTCACTACTCTCTACCAATGATGCAGAGTGTGTGGTTCAATAATACACCACATGGATACATTGTGTATTGTTTTCTCTACTTGTACAACTATTAATGTCTTTAAATAAGAAAACCCCTGAAAAGAAGAAAAAAGCAAAAGGAAATGTGTTTTGATGCTGGAAATAAATACTTAATACATGCTAAAAGGCAAAAGGTGAAAAAAAATGGTAACTACTTCTAAGACAAGTAAACCTAAATGAGAAAACTATTTCTGCCTCTTTTTATCATAAAGCACACACACGCACACACACACACACGCGCACACACACACGTGCACACATGCACACACGCGCACACACACGCACGCACACGCATGCTACTCATAGAAGACAAAACAGAAACAAAAACCTTTTCTACCTTTCTGTCATGAGGACAAAGATTCATCCTTTCTAGATTCTGGACATATAATTATTAAAGTCTCCTCTCCTAAAGCCACGTTTATTAAAACAGAAATAAACACAGAAACAAAGAAACACAAAACACCTCAGGAAATGTGTGTACTTTCTCTCAGTGTTACTTGGATATTTTGCTCTTCTCCCCTTCTATGAATACGGGCTATTCCAGCCTAGACCTTCAATTACTTGCACTGAGTAAAAGACTGTGGATCGTTTGTCTCCACCTCTGCAGATGTTTTGTTTTTGTTTTTCTTTTGTTTTTATTTTGTATTGTAGTCTGCACATTACTAACAGGCTAGTCATTCTACAAATGCTGTCTCGAAAAAATACTGCTGTTTCCATCATGCATGTGCGTATATGTACTGATATATACACACATACACGAGTGTGTGTGTAATTCATGTTTTGGCTTAACATGCAAGCAAATCAAAAGCATGGGGCCCTGTTTTCTACTTTATTTTCGAGAACCAAGAAGAGATGACCCAAATGGCTAAATGTGGTTTAACAAGGCAATAATTGGAGTGTTGTGAAAACAGCCAGTTAGTGGCAATCAGGGAAGGCAGGCTCCCCCATGGCCACGAGGAAAGGGTGCCAGGAACAGCGTCTACAGAGACTTGAGAAGGAAGGAGCCAAACTCTGGTCATGGAAAAGATATACGTGTGAAACGGCGCTCGTGGGGGGTGCTGCCTCGGAGACACGAACGTGCTGGGGAGTGGACAAGGGTGGGAGAGAGAATCAGTAACGAGATTAATGACGATGGCCAGCAAGCACTAAGGGGGCGCCTCGTGTGCCAGGAGGAGCACTGGCACGGAACCTGACCTTCTCCACAGGTGCTCAGTGACACGGAAGGCAACGGAACAGGGCCATGAAATAGATCCCTTCCTGGCTCTGGGCCAGGAGGCGTCTGTGACAGACCCGACGGAGAAGCTTAGCACAGCGTTACAGCGGATGATCGCGTGTCTAATAGTCTCTCTGCCAATCTGGGAGTCCCTGCTGGGCCAACATAATCTACAGAACTGTATGCGTTCAAACTCCATTTCATAACACCAGAAATTGTTAGGCAAAATATTTAGTTCTACCTTAACTTTAAAATAATTTGAATGCAAATGAATACCTTTTCTATATCTGTATGAATTTGTTTCAAATTATGTAACAAAATCTGAGTAATAAAAGTTAATGCTCTTTGACCAAAAAGGAGTCTAACACGTGGCTGCACTTTCTCATATGCATTAAATTTAAGCAAGTCTTATTTTTTCTTTAGATAGTGAGAGTCGTGCATTTAATAGAAGGTGTAGTATCAGTGTATAAATTGCTGTATTTAATTAGCTATTCCCTAAATTCTTCTCAAATTCATCTTCTCTTCTCCAATCCTGACACCATCGTCCTGATGTAGGCTCAGAGGATCTGTCATAATTATAACAAAACCCTGATATCTCCACCTCCAATCACGAGTCCTTCCACTGTGTCCACCTGACTCCTGATAGAGTGACCTCTCTGAGATATATACATGGCAACACCATTCTTTTCCTCTTTCTCCTGACACCCACTGTGTGTCCACCTGACTCCTGATAGAGTGACCTCTCTGAGATATATACATGGCAACACCATTCTTTTCCTCTTTCTCCTGACACCCACTGTCATTAGCACAAAATTTAAATCCTTTACCTGTCCTTCAGGGTCTCATTTATGGCTCCTTAAGTGTAGTCATTAATAATAGCAATGGAGAAGAAAAGAAGGAGGATGAGGAGGAAAGCAGAGAGGAGGGAGAGAGAGGAGGCAGAAAGAGGAAGGAGAGAGAGGAGAGAGGAGGGAGAAGGAGGGAGAAGGAGGCAAGAGGAGGAAAGAGGAGGGGTAGAGGAAAAAAAGAGGGAGGAATGGGCAGAGGAAGGATGGGGAAGGAGGAGGAGGGGCGGGGGAGGGGAGGCATGGAGCATTGGGCAGACAGCGTTCTAGGTGTTTCATACTGGCGTCATGCTCCTCACAAGGGCCTTCACATGCTGACACCCAGATCTCGGACTCCCAGCTCCTGGAACTCTGTTTATAAGCTACTCTGCGGTGTTTGTCTTAGAAGCCCGAGCAAAGTTCAAATGCTTAAAATCACTGAAATCCTCAAGGAGTTTAACATTAAGAAAAATACTTTCCAAGGAGCTCAACTTAAAATTAGGCATTGAAATTATGTCGCCACAAAGCGCATTTGAGATACAAATGTATCTGTATGGACATATGTGTACACAGATGCATACACAGACGTACGCCCGCGATTCATATGCGTATAGACATACATATGTGTACACAGACCACGCCCGTGTGTCCTTGCACAGACTCCAGGGAAAGCAGTCTCCCTTTCACCTTCCCAATGGGAACCCCAGGGATGGACTTTTGAGAGCGTTTGATGATAATGCCTCTAATCTATAACTCATCAACCATATATGACTGTCTCAAGAACGTGGTCACACAACATGTCACGAGTTTTATCTGAGAAAGCGGAACTGTTGAATGTGTATACAATGAACTACATTAATCAATATCTCATTACTGAATTAATTTTTATTGGATTTTTACTAGACTAGTATGGCGGGAACAGTTGTACTTGGCTGTTTAGAAATCTGCTTCTCCGCTAAACTGAATCTTCTTGAGGACAATTTCTTTTTAACTTTCTGCCTAGAACACATTACATAACAGGTTCTCCTAAAAAATATATATGTATTAAATAGTTTTAAAATTATTAGTTATAATTACTGTTATTTAATATATTGGGTAATATATTAATATATATCCAATAATAATGTACATCCCATTAATATAATTAAGAAAATTATATAATTATATATTTAAAAAAATTTTTAATGTTTACTTATTTTTGATAGAGAGAGGGTGAGCAGGGAAGGGGCAGAAAGAGAGGGAGAGAGTGAGAATCCCAAGGAGCCTCCACACTGTCAGAGAAAACCCTGACATGGGGCTTGAACTCATGACCTGTGAGATCAGGACCTAAGCCAAAGTTGCACATTGAACTGACTGAGCCACCCAGGTGTCCCTATTAATAAATAAATAAATAAATAAATAAATATATTTCTAGCATTCTTTATAAGAAGATATCCACAATATGACAAATTGTAATATTCATTACTACCAGACAATGAGATTCCTATGATAAGTATCTTATACAAGCAAGTTTATGTTAATGCTTCACATAAACTGACCCATGTCACTGGGTTATAGAACAGTCCAAGCGAAAATAAGACCAGGAAAGACTATAAATCATTAAGAGAAGATTAACATTTCAACAAAAGAGAAGGCTATCAACTAATCTCTAAGTGACATTGCAAATTGGATTTTTGTTTTCTATTCCACCTTATTTCTCAAAAGTTTGCAAGTCAAGTCAAATGTACAGATTGAGGTAGACCAACACTTCTTACCTAGAATTCTCTGTTAATGCTTCTAGCAAGAGTCATTGTCTGGCAATCTTTATATAACCATTCTTCTCTCTTATGCTCAATATGTAATATACCTTCATCACCATGTGCTTAATCGGGAAACCCCCTTATTTGGAATGTCTCCCAAGGAATCAAATTAAGCCTAATTATACTTAATGGCAATGACTGCTTCTTAATTTGGATGGTAATTCTGCTTAATTGAGATGCCTTCAGGTGTCTAAGTGGTGCTCCAGCAAGAGTACTGGTGTGCACGAGTGCATCAACCTGGATGTCTTGTTTCTTCTCTGAACCTTTCGCCAAAATAAACAGAGAAAGGCAAAGAATTTACTGAAGCAATATAATACAAGATGCCTGAAATGAAACTTAACTGTTGAGTGTTTAGCATCAACCAAATGTATACAAAATCATTAGAAAATCTATGTAAATGTATATAAAGATGAGTTGGAAAAGAGAAATCCCTGAAATGAGAGAAATATGTAAATCCAAATGGCATGTGTCCATTATTTTATTTATCATTTTGCAGCCTGGCCATGTTGAAACATCGTCAGAGAATGCACCTCATGCATTTTATCAGACTTCTGCTGGCTAGAGTCTGGCACAGGAAAATAATGGGGTCTGAAGTGCATCATCAACAAAATATGAACCTGATAATAACCCGATCTCTCTCTTCAACATTTTGCTTGTGTGCAGCATGGTAAACACAACCGGGTTCCCACAATCATCAACACTTCCTTCTGCCTTCCAGATGGTTCTTTCCTCAGGCTCCCGAGAAGCTGAACCAGGGGCATTCGACCCGGGTGGACCTGAAGGGAAGTCCACTAGAGACATTCTAGAAAATTCCTCCCATTTTTTAGAAAGACATGGCTCATTTCTCCAGTGAATAGGTTATGCCACAGCCATCTTGTGACCTGAGGGGGGGGCGGGCATCATTCTGCCCTGGACAGGGGAGCATAAAAGTGGGGAGTCACGTGAATCCTCAGCAACGTTCCTGAGCTCCTGAATTAAACCTGGGATCTCGCCGGCTCTCCCCTTTTGCTATGTGAAATAATGTTTCTTCAACACTTTTTCTAATACCTACAGCCCCAAACACCCTATGGACGCCCTGAATAACCTATCACGCCATGTCCTCATGGCGCCCCTCGCAGTGACAATGGAATACGTAGCTGCGGGAATAACTGAATCTTACGGAGAGAGCTGATGAAGAGCCGTCACAGTGCAGCAAGAGAGACACACATGCTCTCATCCTTCTGTAGGAGCAAAATGGCCAGGAAACCCTTACCACGTGCTTACATTCCCTGGATCTCGGTTTCCTGTCTGTTGGGCGAAGGGTTCAGACGATAGGAAGTCTAAGCTTCCTTTAACACAGAGACTTCAATTATTCTAGTATGTACAGGAAAGAAAGAAACCCAGATATATAGGTGTATGTGTAATATACAAAATATTCACATTACTTCTCTGTGATTTGGGTTCAAATTAATTTTAAAATACTGTGAGGGTGTTACTCAGATTCCCTGAAGACAGACCTCGGAGCCACTGCCTGCCCTATCGCAACAGCAGGGTCTACTGCTCCCTCCACACAAAGGACTCCTGCACTTTACAGCCCTTCACCGGACATGTAGAACTGCAAAACCCCCATCATTCATTACAGTGAGGCCCAGTCCCCCTCCCACCGACACAGAGAGAAAATATGCCACCAGCACGAGTCTCTTAGACTCTATTTGGCTTCTCCACATGACATCGTGCATATCCCAGATTTCGGCAGCTAACAGCACACTTGTGAATTCCACATTTACCTCTACCAGTTATATCCACTTGAATGAATATACAGCAGGTGCCTCACTCTCATTATGCCTAAAACCAAACTCATTATCTCTTCCCGTTAAAAAAAAAAAAAAACAAAAACAAAACAAAAAAACAAACAAACCTGCTTCCTGAGGCCCTTTCCCTGATTCAAGGTAGGAAGAATTTGTATTATTCCAAACTAGAATGATCTGGAGAATAAAAGAAGGTCACTATTAACAATGGTGTAGGAACTGCACATGTAGGGTAGAGTGCCCCTGGTGGGGGGATGGGGGGGACTGGAACATTCCCTCATTCTGGTAAGGGCTTCACCGCTCCCCCCTAAAGCCACTCTTGATTCTGGCTTGACTCCATTACCCTCATAGTTACTGTACTATATCCTTAAGAGTTGCTAAGAGAACAGGTATTAAAAGTTCTTATCACAAGAAAATAACTTGGTAACTATGTGAGATGATGCATGTTAACTGTTTTCCAAAATAGACATCTATTGAATAATTACATTATACACCCTAATGTTATATATCAATTATATCTCAATAAAACTGGGGCGGGGGGGGTGGAGAACACAGACATAACCTTCAGAACCAAGAGGAGGCAACCAAATGAAGAAAACTCACTTTATACTGGAGTCCTGGACTTTGTCCACTACATGTGGATATATGTGCTCAGAAGGCAGCATGAGCTCTGAATTCAAACAGCAAACTGTAAGGGCGCACCACACTCACAGGGTTGTTTATATCAAACAGCGTCCGAGTCAGAGCGCCGATGGCATCGGCGGCACCAAGGGGGAAGGTGGAGGCCTTACCTTGTCCGGATCTGTCGTGGTAATGACCCACACACAGTGGGCATTGTCTTCGTACTGAACCGGGTAATTCGGGGACGTGATGATGCCGCTGGGTCCACGCAGATTTGATCCACATGTTCTAGCTAGAAATACACAGAGATGGTGTTACTTTCTTTAGCATTTTATCTATGTGGTGAAGACAAAATAGGCACATGAAACATCAAGTTAGCTGTTCACCGATTATGATAAAATGTGGTTCAAGAACTCAAGTTGGCAAGTGCGATGGGCCCAGACATCGGGACCCTTTTGGCATTTGCAACGTTAGACCGGAACTCTATCAAATTTCCCAAGGCATTACTATTCACAGAATGACCTTGTCGCTGGTATCACCAAGGACGATGCCAGGTCAAATCAGTCCATCTCAAATCCAGGTCGGACTCAGAGAGAGTCTGTACATTCCTTTGGCTGGACGTGGACGCAGTATGATAGAGGGGAATGCGCAGGGCAGCTCTAGAGGACTCCCCCCCATGCCCTACATTGTGTGACAACTTCATCCTCTCCCTTCTAAACGTGGATCATGTGATGGGTCATCTCCAAAGTCTCTTCCAAGCTTTAGACTCTATTCTACAGTCAACTATACAAATTTCCTAACAGCACAGTGCAAGCAGGAGATTAAACTGGAGTTGACAATTTAAAGGAAGAAAATAGAAATGGTGGCTCTAAAAAGAGAAAGAAACGACCTAAAACTGAAAGACCCAGCAAACTACAGAAATGACATAAGCTAATAGATATCACTGAGGATTATATATTTAAAATTGTATTTCAGGGGTGCCTGGGTGGCTCAGGTGGTTCATCATCAGACTCTTGATTTTGGCTCAGGTCATGATCTCACAGTTTGTGAGATAGAGCCCTGCACTGGGGTCTGTGCCGACAGTGTGGAGCCTGCTTGGGATTCTCTCTCTTGCTCTCTCTCTGCCCCTCCCCTGTGTTCTCCCTCTCCCTCTATCTCTGCCCCTCCCGTACTCATATTCTCTTTCTCTCAAAATAAATAAACATTAAAAATTTTTAAAAATGTATATATTTCAACTGACCTCCATTTTAAGAAAGGAGGTTCTTTTTTTTTTCAAATTGGCAGATAATTTTTAGAAATCAAATGTCAGCTTGCTATGGAATCTAGTTTTAACGTTAATAATATAAACGGGGGGGTGTGCATGGGTGGCTCAGTCGGTTGAGTGTTCGACTTCAGCTCAGGTTATGATCTCACAGTTTGTGAGTCTGAGCCTCATATCAGGCTCACTGCTGTCAGCACAGAGCCCACTTCGGATACTCTGTTCCCCTCTCTCTTTGCCCCTCCCCATCTCTCTCTCTCTCAAGAAGAAATATACATTAAAAAAATAATTTAAACTGGGTTTGCAAAAAGAGCAAAAGAAACTAATTTCACAAGAAAGAACTAATATAAGGGAAGCGCTAGTTTCCCTTAACTATTCTTAAGGTTTCATATCACACAAACCAATTAAACTGTCACCCAATAAAAGCTGAATCCTAATCATGACCCATCTCGCCTTTGGTCTTCTCCTTGGCTGAGCACCCCTCTGGGGCCAGCTTTATTCTGGGAGACACAGTCACAACAGGATTCTGACTTCCAAGGGCCATCTTACAGCGGACAAGTCAGGAGAAGCCATGTGACTAAGCTCTTCCCAGCTGCACCCAGGAATATGCTTCTTGTCCGTTTATATGGACATAACAATAACGTAATTCATACCTATTCCTGATAATAGTTCTTTATCGTAATGACTCATTACAGATCTATCTGTCCTACAAGGCTGTGAATTTATACCTTGGGAAACCACCCTTCCCTACGCATCAGCACCACGGCCAGTGTCTAAAGCTGCTGACCTATAAAAATAAGATCAGAGTAGACAACTTTTCAGTCACTTGATACTTACTATGAAAATAATTCGCTGAGAATGAATGTATACATCGATTAACAAAAACAGGAAAATCAACGTTTAAAATATTGGCATTTACTTTGAAAATGGACAAGATTTCTTCATTAAAGATGCATAAAAGACAATCTCATTTTCAAAATTCAGTAGGTCCCCCCCACAGAGAGCTAACTGCACACAAACACATCTACCACTCCACGCTACAGAATCTATTTTTAGGAGCATGTTCTCAGAAAGGATCGTGAACTTCAGATGCGAAAGTTTCCTAAAGCACCCTGTTAGCAGTATTCATCAGAAAATCTTAGAAGTTATCATCAATACGTGTTGATTTACAATGCCTTTGTGTTACATGCTCCTTCTTTGTTAAATTTCATACCGAGAAGTTGCTATACGCATAATATTATGTTACTCGATAAATATTTTTAGACTTAATTTTGAATTAATATTACTGATGTGCCACTCTAAGTATGTCAACCTTCAAAAAAACATCAGAAGAGTCAGTGAGTGCAATCGGGAACTAATTGTTACATTCCCACCGACAATTTGTGCCCATCCAGTCATTAGCCCTAGCTGTCACTCTGCTGAAAAGTTCACCAAATCTGACATCCCGTCAACGGCCTTATGTCCCACTTGTCTGCTTTGAAGCTTGACCCTTAACTTGACTTATTCAAATTGCCTACCCAGCCCTCCATGAAATTCATCTTACCCATTGCTTGGGGAAATAGGATTTTTTGTGATTATATATTTTAGTGAGATAACTATTAGTAAAATATTTACAGGAAAGCAGTACATTTCCCACATTTTCATGCATATTTAGGACTGTGTTTCATATAGAATGAGTTATGAATCCAGTCTCTTCAGAGATCTTTTTCATCAGAAATTGTCAAAGTAATTCATAAAATAATTTTTTGTCATAGAAATACACCTGTTTTTGCAATACATTTTTCTAATCCATTAATTTTAATTATTTTTTACCCATTCTTTCAATCAAGCCATCAGGGCAGGGATTTTTCTCTGTTTCAACCACTATATTACTTTAATAATTAGAACAATTCTAGCATTTGATAATTTTCCCCCTAAATACTTGTTAAGAGTTTTTAAATCTGGTGTAATGACCTTAAATAATATGATCTAACTCTATTTAATTATAATCCTCTGCTTTAGGAAACTGTTAAAACCTTTAGCTGGCACCTCAATCTTTGTTCTTCTAAATCTTCCCCACCCTTATCATCTGCTTCCTCACCCAATGATGACACTATCATCAGCACACCGATCACCGGGTGCTGCTTTCTGGATCAACGTTCTTCTACTAATCACAGATAACCCCCAGATTTTCCACTGGCAACCACTCCAAGTTCAATCATCATGTGCGAGTCCTCACTGAGTCATACTACTGTGTTCTGAACTGCCACAGTTTCCGTGTCTTGTTGTCCAGGTGCATACAGTGTCCACTGTGCACACTGGATGTGACCTTCTGAATCTCGTGCAGGCAGTCTGTCATCTGGCGTTTTCCTTCCATTCTGTGGTCCTGCAGCAGGGTTCTATGAACTGGCCAGATCCCTGAATGTCTTTTTTAAAAGTTTGTTTACAGAGAGAGAGAGAGAGACAGAGAGAGAGAGAGAGAGAGAGACAGAGACAGAGAGCGCACATAAGCGAGCAGGGACGGGGCAGACAGAGGGAGAGAGAGAATCCCAAGCAGGCGCCGTGCTGGCAGTGCGGAGCCCGATGCAGGGCTTGAGCTCACGAACTGAACAATCATGACCTGAGCCGAAGCTGAGTGGGAGGCCTAAGCGCCTGAGCCCCTAGCCCCTAAACCCCAAGTTTTAGAGCAGAGTGAGCTGCGCTGCTAGCCATGTCACACTCCCGGTCCTCCCCCTTGTCATCCTCAACACCTGAAGGTGAATTTCCTTCACATCCACTGTATGTCTCTTTTCTGTTAAAAGCCTCCTCTTGGGGAAGAACAGGAAGAGCTGAGTAAGGACACAGGCCAGCCGGGGGGACGAGGGAGGAACCAGGACCAAGAGCTGCACTGAAATGTGTCTCAGGTGGGCATCAGCCAACGCAGACCCATGAGGGTGCAGTCAGTGCATTTCTGTACCCAGCCCCCCACCCAAGATCAAGTTCCCTAAGGATATGGGGGTGCAGCTTGTGGGGCAGGAAGGAAGAGTGGGAGCTGAGCCCTTGGATGGTGCGCCTAGAGCCTTCTAAAGGAGCACGGCCGGTAGCAGTTTACCTGCAAAGCATATCTGTGTTGCTTTCCCAGCGGGTTTTTTGGCTATAATCGAATAGGAACTCAACCAATGTTGTGCAGATTCGTGAAACCATGCTATTTTTGGATGCAGAAGGCTGGAGTCCTTAAGATCTGTCACCTGGCCTGCCTCTCCGTGCCCTGGACTCTTTACTGGGTCCTCACTGCACACTAGGCATGGATCATGGAACTTCTCGGACACAGACGGTCCTGTTAGCATAGCAAACCTGCTCTAACTGTGAATGAGCGATTTCAGTGTCCTTGGAGGTGGGGGGGGGGGGTCTTCCTCCAAACAGCTGCTTCTGTACCGAACAGGCATTCAATTAGCCAACAAAGTATTTAATTGGCCAACATAATTAAGTAATGACACTATAGTAATGTCAAGCAAGGTTTTATAGCTACACTTAGATATATTCCCATAATTGAAATGTATACGTGTGTTTATATATATTATAGTTGAATACCCCTTCCTACTCCTGCTACATGCTCTCCCTTGTCAAGATCTTCTGAGAAATATAACATCTAATATAAAGTAATACATATTTAAATGATCAATAATGCTTAATAAATGAAATGGTCTTTGGTAATAACCGTGACGAATGTACAGCTAATATTACTCATGTGGCAGTGTTCTAAACTTGTGAGCTCAAATTTTACTTATATGTTTTATGTTTTTTAAATTAAGTAAGAATTCACATAATAATAGTAAAAAATATAAGAAGAGGGAAAGTAGAGAAAAACTAACTGATTTTGGATGCAAATATATGCCATTTATTTAATCAATGAATATTAAGTATAAAACATATTTGTTTCACCTAATCTATCTTATGTAATAAGAAGTAATCATTTGTCTATCTATGTAAATTCAGTTCCAGGAATCTGTACTGTTCTATAGTAACTATTTAATTAATCACATTAATTGGAGAGGAATATTCCCATTGACTACATTTAAATTAAGAAACTAACTTGACTCATATCTGAAGCATGTTTCGAGCACTTTAATAGTATATTTGATAGTCTGTTTCTTGTATGTTTTTAGAAGAAAGCATTTTGATTAATCATAGCTTTCGTGTTTCTCCAGATTGTCAACCAAAGTGGAAAAAAGTGTGGTGTAGGGGGTAAGAGTCACTCTCCTTAATCACAGCTGAGTTCCAAGACTGGTTAATGCAGTTACTGGACATCTAATCTTGCTTTAATTCATTTCACACCCCTCAGTTTGTTCAATGAGTACACTAATCACAGCTTCATCTGTGATTGCGGTAAGGCTTGAAGGGAGGAGAGCAAGGAAGGCACTTAGCACATCACAGACTGCGTACTGCAGAAATACACGTGGCATGCCTTCCGTGCGCTGGGCAAGGGGTTAGGCACAAATGATTCAGCAGACACAGAACAACTCCAAGATCCTTTCCTTCCCCGGGCAATTAACACATAAACACATGCCACCTACTCTAATGTGCAGAGGACACAGAAGCCTTCTAGAAAGGTCTGAGTAAGGGTTTGGGGTGTATCTGGAAAGGTCTTGCTCGGAAGATGGTGGTCATGGAAGGATTCTGGAAGAGATGATGGTTGAACAAAGGTGGAGTTGGGACAGCCACGCGGACAGTGTCCCAGGCAAGTATCCCAGGCAGAAGGACAACATGAGAGGATGCTACGTAAGAAACGTCCACATCATGTTCTAGAAACATAATTACCACCAAGTTAATATTAGCAGTTAAGTCATTTTATGTCAACAGAATTGAAGAGTGATATAAAAATACACAGTTTTGTTATTTCCAATAACCTAATTAAAAAGAGAGAAAAAATGTAGTTTTCACCCAAGTAGTCTTCAACTAAAAAGTATGAAACTTTGGAAGTCAAGAAGCAACAAGAGAAATTTTTCCAAATTCACTGGAATTAAATTAAAAGTTAAAAGTCTGTATGTCTCTTTAACTCTTGAGATTGTAGCTACCTGGTAATCAGTATACAAAATATAATCTTAAAATTGACTTGAAATTTAATGCAGTAGAATAAAGAGTCCTCATTCAGGGAAGTGGCCTTTTGACTACTATTTACAAGGTCATTTCTGCATGGACAGAAAATATGGGTAAGAAAGAATAAGCTATAAAAAGTTCTTGGTAAATGACAACTTAATAAATTGAAGGTAATTTTTAGCTAACCCAATGTAGAGTCCAGAGGTCAGCGCTTTATTCTAGGACCCCTGGTGGCTCTAATTGCCTTCTATGTAACCACAGTTACAAATGCAAATAATACTTCACTTTTCTTATGTGCTCTTTCAACTCAGTGAGAAACTAAAAATATTAATTCCACAGATCAGAGTGCCTTAGCATGAATGGAAGTTCTCTCTCCTAAGCCCCGGTAAATACTGACAGAATGAAATGCCAGCTGAAACGTTTTACTTAAAAACAAAAATTAGGTACTCTTCCTTGGATTGTTTGTTTATTTGTTTGCTTACTTTAAAAATCTACTGCCAAAGATACTTTGCATAGTTGTAAACAGCTCAAAATATTTTACCCTGTGAAAAACCGTAATAGTTGCTTTCATATGAAGTAAGCATGAAGTAAATGACGTAAGCATAATGTCAAATAAAATCACTTGCATCATCACCAAGCTATGACAACCATTCGTCTATTTGGAAATAGGAGGGAAAGGTAACGTCCACCCCATCCTCAAAGCTAATTAGCTAATGTTAGCATTGGCTAACGACACCAGTGTCCAGATGTGAAAGATCGCTTGTGACTCACTGCAATTTATCAAACGCTTCCATCAGATATTCCTTCTGTAGAGAGGGCACGATAATTACTTAAGAGTTAGAGACCCTTCATGAAGATGAGAACCTTGAGAATCTGCCCTTAATTCGCCACCTGAAATCTCATAATCATGCAAAGCTCAGCCCAGGGGCCGTTTACCGTGTTTGGGAGATGGTTGAATTTAGAACATGTTGGCTGAGATGATCGATACAAGGGCTCCTTTAAAGCCTCAGGATGAATCAGGAAATCCCAAACCATGATGTTCTCTTCTTACTTACTATTCGTTATGGTGACCGAGCAGACTGGAAAGTGAGTTCAGAAAATGGATCTTGGTGTTTGGGACCCATCGATAGCTAAGTAAGTATTCCAAGTCTGTTTTGGGCAGCATTTGAAATACCATTAAGTTTCATGGTATCCATCTCTCCCATTTTAGATATCTCAAGCTATCTTTTTACAGAAATAGTTATAAAATCTCAACTTTCCTTATTATTTTTTTAAAATCTCCACTTAAAACATTTTTTTAGCTCTTCTGCAATTGCTGAACCTATCAGTAGAAGCAGGTAGAGACACGATTTAAAAGAGGCAATGCTAACAGACTCAGGGTTCCTAAATACTTCCCTCCTGAGAAACTTAAAACATTTTTAAATGTTTATTTATTTTGAGAGAGAGAGTACATGCATGTGAGAGAGATCATGAGTGGGGGAGGGGCAGAGAGCAAGGGAGAGATAATCCCAGGAAGGCTCCGCACTGTCAGTGCAGAGCCTGACTCAGGCCTTGATCTTGTGAACCATGGTGTCATGACCTGAACTGGGATTCAAAAGTCAGATGCTTAACTGACTGATCCAGCAGGCACCCCGAAACTTACAAATGTTAATGGAAGAAGGTATATTCTACAGTGAGGGATGCCACCTGGGAAACAGGGCACGACTCAGTGAGCTCATTTCTTCCCTTCACACCTACAAGGGTATTGACTGCATCCCACAGTTGGAAAAAAGCTAGGCCCAGGGCCGAGCGAAGTATCCAGAGTTGAGATGTCCATAGTGGGCACTGGCCACATATTACTACAAGGCAGGTGAGAGGTGGCTAGTCTGAGCTGAGGTGTGCTATAAGTATAAAGTACACCTGAATTTCCAAGCTGTAGTATGAAGAAAAAGAGAGAAAAAAGGTAAAAAAATCTTATAATCTTTATACCGACTATATGTTAAGATGATAATATTTGGGACATGCTGTATTAAAAAAAATCTTATTAAAATTAATTTCATCTGTTTCACAGTTGCTGTTTTACTGGCTTTTAATCTGGCTACTGGATATCCTTAATAACATACACGGCTTGTATTTTATTTCTAGTGGAGAGCACAGATCTAGAGTTCCCCAGAACAGGGCTCATAGGATCAACCTACAGATGCGCTAACGCATTTGGCCGTTCCGCTGGGTGAGTAACTGATCAGGCCATGCTGCCTGGTGATTACCTGATGTTATGCAAGCCTGTTTTTCCAGACTAGAGGGGTGGATGTGCCTGCTGGCTTTGAGCGAGGAAGCTCTCCTCTCGTTAGAAGGCTGGGAGGGGAGTACAGGGAGAGAAGGGGCATGCGCAGGTCTCTTACTTAACCATGATGCTCACAGGTAAGCCTTTTCCGGTCCAGAAACCAGGATACTCCTGTACCCACAGTTCCACCTGCTTCCATGCATATTACTTGCAGCTACAACTTGGCACTGTATGAAAATGCCAGCAGGTATGAGAGAAGGCTGAATGACTGCCTCATTATCTGCCCTCTCACTCACAGAAAGCTGCAGCTGACACAGAGAAGCAACATCAACATGGAACAAAACAACCAACCAACCAAACAAGTAAAACACATGAACTCGTGACACATATCTACTCAGCGACTCCTTCCAACTCTCCCTCGTGAGGAAAAACGCCTCCCTTGGCAGAGAATGCAATTTCCCTGTGTATCTGCTGCCCCTTTCTTCCATGGAAGTATAATTATTGGCTGCATATCTGACTGCCCCGACTCAAAGCTATATTTCAAAGTCTCACAGCCAGGTAAGAACACGTGGCTGGGATTTGGCCAGTGGGACTGAGCAGGAAGAAATGTGCGTGATGTTTCCCGGGGACCCTCCTTGGATTTCAGCTGCTTTGCCTCAACCCGCTTCTAACCCCCTGAATCCCATTACCCTGGGATGTGGCTAGCGCCTGGGACCGTGAGGGCGAGGGCCTGACCACATGGCAGACCGGGTGGGTCTTGAGGGCATTTTCATCCTGGAAACAGAGCCACCATACTGGCCGTGTACTGGCCAGTCCCCGGTGTCTCCGTGAGACAGAAGCCCATTTCCGTCCGGGTCTGGACGTTTGTCACCTGATCTTTATCACCTAATTCTAATGAGCAGATCTCAGATTTCAGGCCTTTCTATTCAAATTTTTTGTTTCATGTTTTGCTACTGCAACTAAAATATATTTTTCTTTCAAACATTAAGTTTTAAAAATATACTATTTGTTACTGTTTCGCCGATCCAATGTGTCCTAGTTAAGGACTACAGATTTGATACATACATCCTTCATGGACATGTCATCTTGAGAATTACTAACAGGGGGGCGCCTGTGTGGCTCAGTGGGTTAAACACCAGACTCTTATTTTGGCTCGGGTCATGATCTCAGGATTGGTGGTATCGAGCCCCACACCAGGCTCTGTGCTGGCAGCACAGAGCCTGCTTGAAATTCTCTCTCTCTGTCTGTCCCTTCCCTGCTTGTGCTCTCTTGCTCTTTGTCAACATAAATAAATAAACATTAAGAAATGTTTAAAAAATAAATAATACAAAATAAAAGAGAATTCCTTCCAGCTACTATAGCTCATTACTTCAGAAAGTTAAAAGTAATTGGACAGGAACTAACGAACCACTCCATGAGAATGATGGGACATCTAGTTTAAGCCAACCATCGGAATCACCAACTGGGAGGGGGAGAGAGGAGACAACAGAGGTGCTGGCTCTTCGCATCTGGGTGGGACAGAGGCGAGCATCAGAGAGTGACGGGTCTCTCGCAGAAAACAAGGAACCACGCAGGAGACAAAGGTCCTGCTCAAGAGCCATTTCCTTGTGAAACAGCATTGAGTGGGGCACAAGAATCTGTGGGAACAGGCAGCAGAAAGGTTTCCCGTCCAATTATCTCTAAGGGTGAGGGTTTGGAGGTGGAGGACGGAGAAGGCTGGCCCGCCTGCCGCCGGGGTAATGGGGGAGCTTCTCAGAGGCTCTGACACAGAGTCAGGTTATAAGTGGGGGCCAGGAGCCTGAGACAGTGTTCTGAGCTTAAGATGAGGTTCAGGCCAAAAGAAAGAGAAAGTTATAGATTAATAAGAGTCAACTAATATCCTGCACACATAGTTCCATAATTTACTGTCAAATACCAATTTAAAATGGATGCATCTTTCCTAGTTTTGCCTAGTTTGGGCTTTAAAATAGACATATATTTCTGGTACACAAGAGCAAGCAAAGCATAAAAGAATAGACACATCTTTCCCTGAAGGGAAGCAAAAATAATACCTGTGAATTAGTCCTCATTTATTACTGGGAGCGTTAGACATTACCATCACTTGATAGGAGCATGACTTCTGATAGAATTCTTGGAAAGCCGGCTGCTGCCTTAAGTATTAGATCATGTACAAAGTTAGAAAGTGGCCTGTGACAAAGAACAGGAGGCCAGAACATTCGTGTTTCCTCGACCATAGACTGGTGCTTCTCCGAGAAGCGTGTCCGACTCCAAGGAGAGAGCCTCCTATAGGCAGCGGCCAGAACACACCCGCGCTCTGTCCTCAGGGTGCAGCTCGATGCCATGGCGCCCTAGTTTCCTCTATTTTCCACAGGTTAAAGCACCTCGAATGGTTGTAGGCAAGGGGTACATACAGCCAATCTTGCAACACCGTCTTTTCATCTTAGATGAAGCTAGCGGTGTGTTTGGTAACTACCTGGTCTCACAGGATGTCCCTGGCATTGCTTAAACCTCGAGAGGAAATTATGAGTCTATTCACCTTAAAGAGGCTGTAAGGAGGGATAAGATATTCTCTTACATAAAACTTCCCTCTTCATTCCTTGGTCAACCCTGCGCTTTTTTTTTCTTCCTTTAAATGTATCAATTTGCATACATTATTTTATGGCCAAAATGCATTAACCAAAACCAAAACAAAACCCTGGTTTCTCTTAGCATTTTATTAATTTTCCATATAAAACAGCCTGAACAGTTTTCTGCTGGTTTCGCTGTGGATTGTAGAATTCTGGTAGGACTGTTCACATACTTCCTGCAAGTGACAATTCCGTATTTTGACATCTCTGAAGAAGATACTGACGATGTGCCGTATTATGTTCTGCTACGGAACAGATCAGTTTAAGATCGTTCATCAGTGAAGTATTAACTTGGGAGCAGGTTAACCAACTCCCTTGACCAGTGATACCATCCCAGGAATTCAACCTCACTGCCACTGAGCAGAGAGCATTTTTAGATTTGCAGGGGCATGCCTGAAACCTGTGAAAGGATCTGGTTATGTAACTTATTTTCATAATATGCAAACTGTGTGTATATATATAGAGAGAGAGCTGAGAGAGGAGTACCAGGTAACACCGAGTACTATGGAAACTGTGTATATATATAGACAAGTACCAGGTAACACCGAGTACTATGCAAACTGTGTGTATATATATAGATATATATAGACGAGTACCAGGTTACACTGAGTAAGTGTGTGTGCATGTGTGGCAATGATCAGGTTTGTTCCCACAGTTCCGGAAATTTAAAAACCACTACTATCACTGGAAATGAGTGCTTCCTCACAAATTCCGCAGATACACTTCTCTTCTCCCAGCCCACTAGGAACATGTGCACCAGCATCTGCCTTGTTCTGCTCTGTCTGCCGACAGTGGGCACGGCGCGGCTCTAGGCTTCCCTGCGCAGTCACAAGTCTCACCAGGTGTGCAGGAAGAGCTCAGGCCGTGTGCTGCTTACCTCGGCATATGGGCCGATGGTCGCTCCAGGCAGCCAGTGTCTCGGTGACCCTCTGGCAGGTTATGCTCTTGGACCCCTGCAGCACGTAATTGTCCTCACAGGAGAACTGGACATTGGCACCAACCCTAAACAATTAGAATAAAAAAAAAGAACAGAAAACAACCCAAATTAATTCATGGAAGTCTTCGTAACAAAAAATGGGCACAGTGTTGTCAGCGTATCACGCCCTCCAAACAGCATTATGCTTTACACAATCCATTAGAGACGATGCTTAGATACAGCCCTGGAACTGAGCACAGGATAGAAAGCACAGGACCCGGGTTCAAATTTCTCTTCTGCCAACTTCTTAGCTAAATAAATCCATGAGCCTTAATTTCTCATCTCTAAAATGGACAAAGTGACAAAGGTGACCTGACTTCATGCTGTGGCATAAGTGTGTAAGGAAGAATCGTGTACTCTAAAAACAAAGTTGGAACCATTCTTCGTGAATAAATATGCTGCAAAAGCAAGGACTGAAAAAGTCCAGGTTAAGAAAACGTCCCGGTTCACAGAAAAACAAGTGCTATGCAGTGCCACTTACACGGCTCTAAAAATACTCAAGGACAGGAAAGACGTCACTAGGGGCTTGGGGAGAGGAAATGGGCTGTTATTAGTCAACTGGCATCACGTTTTACTTAAGTAAGATGAATAAACCCTAGAGATCAGATATACAACACTGAGCATCTAGTCAACAGTAATGTGTACTTATAATTGGCTAAGAGCACAGACTTTACAGTAAGTGTTTTTATCAAAATAAAATAAAATAAAAATTCTCCCAGTGAAAAGGGGAGAAAATGTCTTAGTAAACAATCTATGTTACTATCAAAAACATTAGTTATATTCAGAAGGCCAGTGATACGGTATTTCAGAAATATGCCTTACAGGAAAAAAATAATTTGTTTTAGTAAAAAAGCAATCCAGGGTGCCTGGGTGGCTCAGCTGATTAAGCGTCTGACTTGGGCTCAGGTCATGATCTCACAGTTCATGGGTTCAAGCCCTGTGTTGGGCTCTGTGCTGACAGCTCGGCGCCTGGAGCCTGCTTCAGATTCTGTGTCTCCCCCTCTCTGCCCCTCTCCTGCTCATGCTCTGTCTCTCCTTTCTCTTAAAAATAAATAAACATTAAAAGAATTTTTTTTTTTTTAAGAAATAAGCAATCCATCCAGCCTAGCAAATTGGTTTGCCTTTAGAGCTGCACCTGAAAACAGGAAGCTCTAAGGTTGTAAGTGTAACAAAATGTTGCACAACAACTACCCAACAGGTGCGTAAGAAAACGTGCGAGGCACACATCGGGTCTGAACAATCCTTCCTTCCTCCTAGCCTGGTGTCCGGAAGGGAGCGGACTAGTATCTCACCGGCCTCCTGCTTCAAGAGGAGGGTCCACGTATGTTTTCCACTTAACAGACTCTGAGCTTGATGTTGACAAAAATGGGATGCTAGGGGTTCTCTGGGGAAAAAGATGCAAGGCGCCCCTGTGCACAGACACAGCTGATAACAGGTGGGGGGTGGTAACTAAACACACACAATCTGCTCCTGCTTACTAAAAACTCTCATCGAGTCTCAGAGTGCATCACCCGAGTGACATCATGCCAGTACCTCCCACACTTCCATACAACACTCTGGGGACAGTCACAGGTGTCTGCAAAAATCATCACATCAGGGTCAAAGTAACTTGAAAAATTCTGGATTTAACAAAATTTGGCATCTTTCTTTTCTAAAGAGGACTCTCAGTGTGCTCCAATATGCAAAAATGTATTTGCTTACATAAGAGAATGTAAAGTGTGTAAAGATTTTCAAATTTATATATTTCCAGGAAGCCCTTTTTCACCAGTATCCATGGCAACTAAAACTCTATGGAATTAATTTTGAGAAACACTGTATCATAGGTACATAACACATTATTTTTGAAAGTGAGAAGTGTTAAAAACAAAATATAGACATAATACTAATTTTCATGGTCAGTCATAACAGCTATACATTGAAAACGTATATTTAAACATGTTATTTAAAATAGCTATACATTTGAGAGACATCCATCTATAATTTCTGCTCATTGGCCTTTGTTTAAATCTCTGGAGCCACACTGAATACATGAAATAAATCTAAAAATTTTGTTCTGAAAGCAACTATTATTTCTCTGTGTTCGGCTACATCTTCAGTTCCTTCTGTTTACCCACATCTCACTCTTCATCTATTTTATCATTCTTTTAATACATTTTAATTGAACATCTACTATGTACCACTCTGCTCTCAGCATCAGAGATGCAAAAATTATTAAGAGTTAAAAGTGAACATGAGCCCTGTCTCATGGAAGTAACAGTCTAGTTAAGAGAAGAAAATACAAATAATAAACTAAGCAAGAAGAATATAAAAGTATCATAAGTGCTATGAATAAAATAGATCAAACGTTATGATGTGGTTAACAACACATTAGGGGGAGTTGGAAGTTGAGCGTATGTCAACATTTTTTTTTACAATCCTCTTAGACTGACATGCTAATAGCTTCTACATTATCACAGGTGTGATCAAGCATAAAGGAAGAAAAGTGGGATTATCGCTTCCATTTGGCAACCACTATATTTCACCCAGAGCAGCCTATCATTCATTAGTTACGGCGGATTGCATTCTGCTCCGCCTAAACGTACACTATTCACATGTGCTTTCTCAGCCCTCCAATCAATGTTCCTCTAGGTAATCTTAGCTCACTGTGTTTTGTTTGGACATCAAGAACCTTAATCATATCAGTGATCTGGCAATATAATATATATTTATCATCCAAATTATAGGCAGAGTTGGTTTTCAAAAGCCATGAAAGTGTCCAAGAGTAGAACCAGGGTTGACTGAATTATTTCAGATGTATTTGAAAGAACCCAACGTTGCTGAATAAATGTGAGCGTAAACGCATAGTGATACAGAGCCGAGAAAAGCCTGAGGCAAACTTGTATGGACCCCAGGTAACAATAATCTGTGTAGATCTATATCTGTCAGGAAAAATAGGCACAGGCTATTTTCTGAGTGGTGACATCATCGTGAGTACACTTCTGTGTCTATATTCCAATAGTTGCGTTACTTTAGGTTTTAATAATTTATAATTTAAGTCTTAAAAATTCCTTTAAAATCCTACTAGTTAAACCCTTGGTGTGACTGCTAGGTGGAAAGCAGAGGCACGGCGGAAGGAACCTAGTCCAAGAACTGAAATGAGGTGGGCTCTACATACGATGAATCCGACCGAGACTGAAAACAACAGAAACAAACAACAACGACCCGATTTCTCACCTGCTGTTTCAACCTTCTCCTTTGATCTCATCTCACACATGAATCCGTTCACTTTAAAATCCATGCATGCTCTCAATTTCCAATATATAATATAAACTATGCTTTCATATGATTTATGATTTGATTTATAATTACTATATTTGCGGTTATCTATATAACATTATTTGAGTTTCTGGACAAGACTTTTAGAAGAAAATTCTAGAAAGTAACAGTTATTAATACCTTCCCATGGACAAGTAAATTTAGGACATCTTGATTAAATATGTTGTACAACTGTGACAACTGCTAGTAGTTGGAAACTGTGAGAGGTAACAGAAAACTGGTTTTGTGTAATACCAAGATAGAGTGTATGTAGATAATAAATACCTAACTGGTAAAATTTAAGTTAAACAGTTAAAGTAGCATAATTTTGTGTTTTAAATAGAAGAGGGAAAATAAATATTTCACTTCTTCAATGCCTGGCTCTTCTGAAAAGCTCATCACTCAACTTTCTGAATTCCAAAGACACTCCATTTGTCACCATCTATTTGACTTTACCCACCCCAATCTGAAGAGTCTTTTGACGTGAACGAGCTATTTCTAAATATGCCTTAGTTTTATTTTTTACTTTTTTAGAGTTTATTTTTGAAAGAGAGAAAACACAGGCAGTGGGACAGCGGGGGGCAGAGAGAGATGGGGACAGCATCTGAAGCAGCTCCAGGCTCTGAACTGTCCGAACAGACCCTGACGCAGGGCTCGAACCCACAAACCCCGAGATCATGACTGAGCCGGAGCCGGACGCTCAACTGACTGAGCCACCTAGGCGCCCCCAAAATTTTTCTTTAACACTAAGTTCAAGCTAGGATTTGCCATATTTGTCCTTGTAAAATGAAAGAGGGTGACACTGGGAAATAATACCTGAAACCAAATTTGGCATCACTGAACTATTTTCTTAAAAAGCAGCAGCACCATGGGGATAGTAGAGTGATAAAAGATGTGTGTGCGTTTGCACGTGCACGCACGAGTATGCACACCTGCGAGTTTCCTCCCACATCTTGGTAGGAACGTATCACAGGCGTGGTCCAGACGTAAGTCATGAAATCTGTTAAAAGGAGGTGTGATGGCGCGTGTTCCCCGCTCCCCATCCCCGACTATAAAAAACGCAAGGAGAGCCGAACAGAGCTCCAAGGTGAGGCACCGAAGGAGAATGAGGAGCTGGGAGAGCTGGGCCAGGAGGGCCCCGCCGTCCTACCAGGCGCTGGACCAAGAGGCAAGTTGGGGTGAGGGGGCGGAACACGATGGGACCCTGCCAGTGTCGTAGGCGGGGGTCCCAGGGTGCTACGGGACTCGGTCCCCTTTTCCAGCTGTGACCTCATAAAGAATTCTGTCTTACGGTTCAGCCTGTCCTAGGCTAAGTTCAGACGGAGGGCGGGGCCCTGCAGTGACACAACAGCGCACCCCGTGTGCGCACGCCCGCTGCGTGCTCGACGCGGCCGAGGGCGGGGGAGCCACCGACCCCGAGGTCATCGCCCAGCCAGGACGAGGGTGTGCGCCCTGCCACGGCCGTGGGGTGGTCATGGTGGGAGTCCGCGTGGCACAGATGAGGAGGACAGGTCATGTCTCTTCCCCACCGTCGCCGGGACGGCCTTTCCTTCAGCCCTGGCATCTCACACGTAAAGACAGGGACAAGGAAGGATGTAACGGAGTTTGAACCTAATGGGTTGACAAATCACCAATCTCAACGTTAAAGATGAATACATAAACTTTTCTGACTCAGACACAACAGGGATCTGGGGGGGGGAAGGTAATTACAGTGTGAATAAAATTCCATCTTGTACATCTGAATTCATGGGCTTAGAATTCAACCTCATATACACATTTTACTTAACTTTGCCAAAAAATACAACATTCTTATCACATGCAGGTCTCTCTCCTGCTTCTCCTCATCTCATCTTTCATTCTGCTCTCTCTTCCTCTTTCTCCTTACTGTTCTTTTTTTTTATCATTAAAACAACTGTTTACCGGGGCACCTGGATGGCTCAGTCGGTTGAGCGTCTGGCTTCGGCTCAGGTCATGATCTCGCAGTTTGTGGGTTCGAGCCCCGCGTCGGGCTCTGTGCTGACAGCTCAGAGCCTGGAGCCTGTCTTCAGATTCTGTGTCTGCTTCTCTCTCTCTGACCCTCCCCTGCTCATGCTCTCTCTCTCTCTCTCTCTCTCTCAAAAATAAATAAAAAAAACATTTAAAAAAAAAAACTGTTTACCTCCCGTAAATAGAATTTGTTCTTCCAGTGGTTGCTGGAGGAAAATGCTAAAAAGTTTACAGAAAACTATATTAAAATGAATTGGAAGGTATTTTCTCATCTTTAGAAAAAGGATGAAAAATGGTATTTGATCCAAGAAAAGAAATTAGAGGAATATTGTCAAAAGCAATTCTAATGCCCTTAAATTTCTGTAGAATATTTAGCCTCAAGTTCCAACCCTATGCATAAAATATTCCCAGTACCTTCAACAGTGCCTGACACATCGTAGGCACCCAATAAATACATGTTGAATGACTGAATAAAGAAAAGTCATTTTCCTGAGGCCATATGTGTAAATCTGTCAGTAAAATAGGACTAAGTAAATCTGTATCAGCCTTCGTTATGCCTCGACTACATTAGTTCAACAATTGCTAAAAGTCAGCCTTTTATGCATGGGGCGCTATGCAGGTCATAATGATGTACTGATAAGCTATTGGGGGCAAGAGATACTTGATCAAACAGTTATTGAAAAATGAGTTAAATCAATCTACAGCGCTATGGGAAAACAATACATTTTGCCTTTAGTGGAAAGGTAAGAAGAGGTTACTTCCAGAAAGAGAATGATCCACAGACTTTATTTACTTATTTTTTCAGGAAGAATGTACATGTGCTAAATTGAACCCCCTACACTTCTTAGAAGGCCTTGTCGGTTTTAAGGTTGATGGTCTATCCTGGGAATTGCAAATAGCCAGGTTTGTCCACAGAGGTATCTTCCAATGGCCATCCCGAAGGCCACAGCAGGTGTCACATTCCCTCCTGGCCCCAGGCATCTCCTCCACAGACACACAACTTTGGTTTCCTGCCCTTCACCCCTTCTGCCTTCTCTCTCTCTGATAAAGAACTTCGTTCTCTCACCGCTCCCTTGCAAGTTTCATCTGAGAAACATTAACCGAAAGCACACAAATCCAGAAGACGTAAGGTTGGGCAGTCGGGCCACTGCCCAGGGAAGGCAGGGGCCAAGGGCAACACTCCCTGGGGCAATGCCTTCCGTTGTACTAACCCCAGTCTCTCTCCCAGACCCTGGCATAGTTTATGGAGCTTAAATAATTAGCTGTGGAATGACCGAGCAAGAGACAAAGATGGGAACTCTGATCACCTCACAGGCGTCCATCAGGCCACGGCACCTGAAGGCTGCAGGGAGTCCTGCTGAGGGGCTCCTCACCAGCACGAGGAGGAAATCCTCTGCTGCGTCCACACTGCAGGCACATCTTCCTGATCATGTGCCTCCATCTCAAAATACGTTGTCTTAGATAAGCTCACGGAGTCTCCAAGGACTCCAAATGAGTCCTTCCTCCAGTCACAGAGGACCTTTCCTACTTAAGCGGATGCTCCCGTTAACTGAAGGATGCGGTCCTCATGCAGGACACCAAAGGCCTAGGAGGACAGCGCACGCGAACTAATGCAGCCCCACGTGCCGAGACACCACCAAGGTGCACAGTCAGCACAGCGACCCAGACGGTGCCGTCATTAGAGATGGACGCACAGCTGCTGTGATGAGCAGGAGGCCTTTTATTACCCTTTTAATTTTCACACATAATGTGTCATTTCTGGGTCATTTTTTTCTTTTTATGGAGACGATTTCTAGACTCATCTTCTCAAACCTTAAGGCAATTTAGCACCACTGAAAATGCATTACAGAGTAGATGGATCTCTCTAGCCTAAGGAGAGAACAGAAACTATATTTCATATCATTTTTAGAGGCTGTATGCTAACAATAGTGCTACACAGACCCCTAACAACGACTGGACTAGAAGGCACCCCGAGGGGGCAACACTCCGAGGGGGCAGCACTCTGAGGGAGTAACGCTCCGAGGGGGTAACGCTCCGAGGGGGTAAGCAATAATAATGCTGGGACAGAGGCTTGACATGACCCAAGATCTTCACACTCTGACAAGTATTCAGAAGCGCAGCATTGAGAAAAATGTGTGAATTCTCCCACGAGGAAATTTAATCTAAATCTTCCGAGTATGTTGTAAGTTCCTGGGAATCGGCCATTTGCCCAACAAGAGGACCTCTCACCTGACAAAGTAGAAACATTAAATCCTCCTCTTCACCACCCACCCACCTGCTTGTACAGAGGCAGGAGGTTCTCTCCACTCACGAGCAAAGGTTCTTCATGAACCCTTCTCTCATGATCCTGGGGGTAACAAGCCTGATAATAACTAGGAATTCTAGAAAGCTCAGTGGTGCCTCTATATTTACTTCTAGACTCATGTTTGCCCCTGGTTTCTGGTTTCTGTTAGTATTCCATCATGGCAACCCTGGAGTTCCTGTTCACAGGGCTTGCTTCTTTATTATGTTTCCCTAGAGCGTTATTTGATGGAGGCCACAAGTGGGCAATATTTTTGCAGCAGGGAAACAAGTCAGCAACCTGACTTTTGCAGATGTGTAGGTGTTGTTGAAGAAAAGCTACTGGGGGAGCCTTCTAATAATGAGTTTTCCAGCCACTTTTTCACATCAAACACTTGCTTCCAAGTGCAAGTCCTTCTGAGTGGTTACACCCACTGTCCCTAATTATGGATGACATACACCAGGTAGTCCCGTGGTTGTTGACACTGTTTGCCCAATGAAATCACATGGGACTTATAACAATCCTAATACTGAGGCATCCACAGAGATCAAATTCACAAACACTGAAAGTGGTTTCCAGGACATGTGGGCAGTGGGGGGTGAGAAGTTACATCTTTGTTTTGGAAGACGAAGTAGTTCTGGAGATCAACGGTGGTGACACATGAACAATGATGTGAATGTACATAACATCACTGGACTGTGCAATTAGAAGTGGCAAAGATGAACCATATGGGGTGTGTGTGTGTACATGTATATATATATATATATATATATATATATATATATATATATATAACCACAATTAAAGAGTCTAAGGGAAATCCTAATCCCCAGGCCATATCACTGACGAGTTAAATCAGAACCACTGGGGGCAGTCAGAGCATGCCTGGGGACTGCAGCTCTCTGCCTACCGGGGATCAGTGGATGCTAACTCTCTTTCCAGGGACGCATTTCTGGTGGAGGTGTATCGGGCAAGGATGGGAATGGTCGGAGACCCTGAAGAGTTTTTCAAATGAAGTGGAAGCGCTGGGGAGCAGGAAAATGGCCCCAAATAAATGCACTGGTTAAGTACATAGTGTTCACTACATTAATATTGTCCTTGAACTTGGCAACAAATTTTTAAATTTTTAAACATTTATTTATTTGAGAGTGAGAGAAAGAGAACAAGGAGGGGAGGGACAGAGAGAGAGGGAGACATGGAATCTGAAGCAGGCTCCAGGCTCTGAGCTGTCAGCACAGAGCCTGACGTGGGGCTCAAATCCACCAACTGTTGAGATCATGACCTGAGAAGAAGTCAGACGCTCAACCCACTGAGCCCCCCAGGCGCCCCTAAATTGGCAACTCTTTTGCTTCTCAATGATGATGATCTCACATGCCTCCATCAGCCTTGAGGTCACTGGTGCTTCTGAGTAACATTACAGAAGCTTTGTAGAATCACATTCTAGAAGAGACCCTGGTTAAACCGACTAGGAAACACACAGCTCTGCCGCTCTAACAGACTTCAGAAATCCTCTAGTCTTCTATTTCCACCCTCTCTTTTACAGGTGGGGAAACCAATAAACAGAGACTGTATCACAGAAGGTCATTTTAGAGAGCACTCATATTCAGATTGTCCTTAAAAAGCCATTTCTGCTTGTCATGATGCAATGGGCTAACAAATTCTTCAACTACCTTTTGCATTTTGAAACTAACAAATTGAGGTATGCCTAAAAGCCACGATCTATTGTGCCAGAAAACTCCTTAAATGTATATTAATATTTTGATGAAAAAAATGATTATCACAGATTTTGGAAAAGACTGTGGAAGAAAGAGGGAGAACATTCCATGAGTTGAACTTGGTGGATTCTTTATTGGAAGCAGCTTCAGCCAGATAAATGAGACCTGACGCATCCCGAGTGCACCTTTTCAAGAGGCACATACTGTTTCAAAGAGTGAGGACAAGAATATATTGGTTGTGATATTTCTTTAAGTACTTTTAAAAAATACTCTGTGAAAGAAGAGTAGCCTCTGGCAAATATTTTTCATAGACTATAGTTTCTTAGTAACAATGAATCGTATGGAGAGAGTGCAATGCCCGCATTCACCAAGGAGCACAGAAATGAGTGATGTCCCTCCAGTATTCTTCAAAATTTAAAACCGCTTTGGAGCACGTCAGGGGACTTTGGTGCTGCAAGTTCCAACACAGGATGTTGCTTTATTGATACGGAGAACCTACAAGGGATACTCAGTCCCAGACTCTCCTCCTTCATTTGGTTTTCCGAGCCAAGAGAGAGTAATCACTGGCAGATCGAAGCAATGCTCTGATAATTAAGATAATGCTCAGTTTTCAAAAAATAAAAGATAAGTCTATCAACTGTCTCGTTAAGAAAATCGAGTGCAACTGGATTATGTCATAAGGATGGGAAACTTTTCCAACAAGAAACTTAGTTTGTGTTTTTAAATTTTCCTTTAGCTTCCATTACAGTTTACAAAGTTTGATTATTGATAAAATCCTAAACATGGATTGAATTATATATTAAAAAATTTTACAACAACTCAATAATCTCAATAATAATGATGATGAGACCTATATTTTCTTCTTGTTATTAAGATTAGCGACAATGTACATAAACTATGCAACAAATATCAGGGGCTCAACATAGACTGTAAAGGAAATAAAATGTAGCCATCTTCTTTGGAATAATTATATTCCTGAAAATTTACCTAAAACTCTGCATGCTGAATCAACACTTACCATTGCCTTAGCCGTGTGTAAATACGAGAGCATCTCTTTAGTATAAAGGTCAACATGAATGCTCTAAGGAGGGCTTCCTGAGCACCTGCTGTGACCCGAAGCCTGTGCTAGGCTCTGGGAATGATACTATAATGAGTAAAACCAAGTCCATTCTTCCCAGAGCTTGTATTCTCGGGGGGGCGGGGGGACACAATACACATGCGTTATTTGTGCTAAACATAAACTGTAAACAGACACACAGAATTGTGGGTGTTGCTCCGTGCTAGGAAGTAAAAGTAAACCAAAGCATAGAGGGAGCGGGGCTGTGGGTGTAAAAGCCCATGTCAGAGAACATGGGCAGGGAGACCACGGGACTTGCAGGAAGTATAGGCTGGATGAGATCTGGATCATCTATGCTCACTATGTAATCACGTACCTCTGAACAGCACTGAGAGGATGAAAGACATCAACGTGTCATGGAAAACATATATAAATAAGTAGAATCATAGAAACAAAAATGAGCTGACAGGGAGAGCTGACATTACATATGACACCAAAATACTGCTTTATACATCATTTCAACATTAAAGTTTCCATGATAGCAAGTGAAAGAAAAACAGGAAGCAAGAGAAAGACTCCAACAAAGCAAGACACCAGATGACTGTACAAGATGGAGGTAACCAAAGTTCCCAGAGCGTCCACACTATTCTCTCCGTCCACGGACTAGGCGTCAATTCACTGATACCCTTGACCAACACCACAGTAACACCTGCAGTGGCCTACAAGTTGCCTGGTTGTCCCTCGTTCCACCACCATTTGAAAAAGGACCTAGGGGTTGGGGCACCTGGGTGACTCAGTTGGTTGAGCATCGAACCCCGGCTCAGGTCATGATCTCATGGTTCGTGGGTTCAAACCCCACACTGGGCTTTGCACTGGCACTGTGGAGCCTGCCTGGGATTCTCTGTCTCCCTCTCTCTCTGCTCCTCCCATCCTCTGTCACAAAAATAAATAAACATTTTTTTAAATGACCTAGGGACACCTGGGTGGCTCAGTCACTTGAGTGTCTGACTCTTGATTTCTGCTCAGGTCATGATTTCATGGTTGTGGGATTGAGCCCCACACTGAGCTCTGTGCTGGGCATGGAGCCTGCTTGGGATTCTCTTTCTCCCTCCCTCTGCCCCTCTCTCCACTCAAAAATTATTAAAAAATGACTCAACAAAAGGAGGTGCGTGGGGGATGGGGGAGCCAGGTGATGGGGACAAAGGAGGGCACTTGTCATGATGAGCACCAGGTGACGTACAGAATTATTCAATCATCGGCTCAGGTCCTGAGTTTGACCCCCGCTTCGGGCTCCATGCTTATATCTTCCTTTCCCCTTCTTTTCTCTCTCTCTCCCTCTCTCTCTGCCCCTCCCCTGCTTATGATCTCTCTCTCTCCAAGTAAATAAACTTTATGTAAAAAAGGAACTATATTGTACACCTGAAACTAATATAAAATTGTACATTATACTGTAATTAAAATTTTAAAAACTAATAAAAAATGACTCAGTGAGAGAAGTTAATCAATAGCAATTCTTGAGGAAAAGAATGCCAAATTTGTTTCTTAGTTTACATGCTGTTAGTGCAATTCTTTATATTGTCATGTAACAAAAAACGGGTGGCTTTGATGTCACTGAAACTGACCTGTGGCAGAGAAATACTAAAAGCTTGCTGAAGCAACATTTTAAAGGTATAAAGAAAATTACCAGTGGTAAGAAACACCAGAGAGAGAGAGAGAGAGAGAGAGAGAGAGAGAGAGAGAGAGAGAGAGAGAACTATCAATGTATTACAAGAAAGGGAATAGGGGCTGGATGTGGAAGGCAGTAGAAATAAATGGCAGTTGATCAAGAGACTTGGGTTATGGATTGTGGTCCGCTTCTCCCTGATTATGTGCTTGTCTTGTAAGTAGCCTGGTTTCTCCTTTCACTAGATGACACATGATCCCACTGGACACCCCTTAACTCCACAGAGTGTAGTGTATAAACGTGCGATCTGTTTGAGAAAGGGGTGACGGTGTAAGAGCAAATGGGGCTAACCTGAATAGTGGTCTATAAATATCAATAATACAAATTAACTATTTGCTTTTAAGTCAGAACTATCACTCTTCCAACACCCCAATTCCCTTTCTGAGCACAGGTCATGCTTTAATAACACTTGACAATCTCCTCTCTGATCAATGGTGGCTAACTTAGTGGGTTTGGCAGGGTACTAATTAGGCTATGACTGCATATCCCTAGGGACGGTTTTGTTAGTTTCAACTTACTCCAATTCAACATAAAAACATATCTCCCATATGCTGGGCACAGTAATAAGAAATAAAGTCAATAAATCCTGTCCTGTCCTCTTTCCTTTGGGGCCTCAAAATCCAACATGATAGAGACATACATCTAATGTGACAGAAACATAAATACGCGACACAAACAATTTTGCTGAAGAAGTTGAAATAATGGGTTGAAGCAAACTGGGAGCAAAGACTCCTTGTCCTACAAATAGAGGACAACTGTGTGGCTGGGCAGAGGCAGAGATCATTGAAAACTATTCTGTCCTACAAAGAAGAAATCCTAGGGAGAACCATGGGGCATGTCAGTCCCCCAGGTCTGCTTCTTCAAGCTTCTCATGTTTCCTTGTTACCCTGCTCTGTTCTGCCTGAGAAAAAAGTCCAGGGGTGCTTCGGTGTGGTAGGAGGGAAACCATACTTGGTTAAGAACATGACTAAGAACTGAAAACAGAAACATACAACCCTGAGGGTAGCAGTGGCCACTCTGAACACGAGGGGCTTTTAGGATGGGCACTACAGGTCCTATAAATTTAGGATCATTATTAAATGGGTTTCAGCCATGGAGGTTAGTTACAGGCACACTTATGGAAGAAAAGGAAGGAGGGCCAAGAAGAGAATGGAAACCCATGTTTTACAGAAATCAGGAAAGTCCCTATTATTAAATGTGATTAAGAATTTTATAAAGAATAGATTTTAGGATTAGAAATAATATAAAAGGAACCTATACCATAACACATAACAACACTATAAAATATAATATTTATACAAATATGTATTATGTATAATGTTTATACAATTGATATAGAACCTATAACATGCGGCTATATATTTATGTATAATAGAGAATATTTATGTAATGTTTATAAAGAACTTATTAACCCAGCAGTGTGTAGCATGCGTGCTGTTAATCTAAGTGGATCCTTTATGCAAAACTACAATGTGACCTTCGCTCTTACTTATCAATGAGAACAAAGATTCCTGTCTGCTGAGTGTAGGCAAGCCCATGCTAAGGCGTACGGCTTGGAATGGTGAGCTCGAGGTTAGGTGTGAACCCCATCTTGACTTGTCACACAGCTAGCTGTGGTGTCCACAAACCACACACCCCTACCCAGTGGTCCTGCCGGACAGGTGAGAAGATATTCGATGTAATTTTCTGTACTACAGACCTTTGAGATCAAGAGAGGCTTTGAAGCCAATAAGATCCGGTTTCCAATCCCAGCTCTAACCATGACTAGTATAGTGTGTTGGCATGTTAACATTCTGAATTTCAATAGCTGTATTTGCAAAAGTTGGGATAATTATATCTGTCTGCACCTACGGTATATATCCTATGAGCATAGGAAATAGATACTAGACGTCCATTTCCATCCATAAATTCTCCAATCCTACACAGCTCCATGCTTTTCATATTGATATATGAATTTTTCTAACAATCTATGCATAAATATTCACTTCTAATGAATGTACTTTGTGTTTTAGAGAGTGGTCAATGATGAAAAATATATCAGAAAACTGTCCCCGAAATAATTTGAATTCAAATAAGAAAACTTCAAATTTTAGGCTTCTATTATTTAGAATTCTGTATATATAATACTGGAATTAATATTTAGATTGTCTATGGGAAAAAAAAAGATTTCTATAGAAACAAAGTAATAGTATAAATAAAATCAGATGAGGAATATTTTACCAAACTAATATCGTGAACATTCTTTAAAGAGAAACAGCCCCAAATTACATATAATTACAGTGGTAACTACGAATGAATTCATCCACTCATCTTGACAATGCTGGTCATTAGTTTGGATTATATGTTAGTCATTAGTTTTGATTACAAGAATTTAGAAAGAACTGAATTGCTTTTCATTAAAAACAGTCTCCAAAAGACATTAAATAATCAAGAATAGCTCCTTCTTTTTCAAAACACCAGCATTTGTAGTCAGCTTATTCTATGTCGGGCCCATGACATATCATCTCACTTAATGGTCATGAGGCATCTTTACATGGGCGTGGTCTTACAGTTTGCATATGGACACACATGGATTCCACTGTCCCCTAGATAGAAGCAGTGGAAGAAGAAATAGAGACTTGTACATTGGATGTCCAGGAGCACTACCTAGTCCTAAACTACCACCAGGGATGACAATGAGTTTTAATTTAGTTATAATACAGCAAATAACTGAATAGCATGTTTCTTTGTTCATATATCCTTTCTCCACATGACTCTAACCATTATTTATATGCTGGATAGAGTCAACTTTCTTATCTAGGGTACCTCGTTTCAAGGTGTGGCCCACAGATTCCTGGAGTAGGTAGTGAGACCTTTTTGGAGGGTATGATATTTTTATATTAGACTGTTTTCATAATACTAAAAGATGTATGTGTTTTCCCATGTGTTGCTATGTCCACTGATGATGGTAAAAGAGCAATGGTGAGCAAACCTGATAGCAACCCAGCACAACTGGAGGTGACAGCATCATGCTCTAGAATGAGGAGAAGCAGGAAGAGGAGGAGGAGGAGGAGGAGACCAGCATCACTTAGGAAAGTCCTTGATGAATCAGGAAAAGTGATTAATTTTGATAAGTCTTCATCACTGAATATATATGCACCTGTGGTATATACTGAAGCCTGACATGATCTCAAGGGAAAAAGTGCACTGAAATTGTTTGAATTGTGTGCTGAATGAATTGCTTTATTTTCATGAAACTTCTTATTTGAAAAAATAACTGATAAGTTATCACTGATAGTATTTGAGTGTTTGTCAGACATGTTATTTACATAGCCTTTTTTTAAAATTTAAATTCAAGTTAGTTAACATAGAGTGTAGTATTGGTTTCAGGAGTAGAATTTAGTGATTCATCACGTACATATAACACAGTGCTTATCCCAACAAGTGCCCACCTTACTGCCCATCACCCATCTAGCCCATCCCCCAGGACGGAAACTGGCATAGCCACACTGGAAGATGGTACGGAGGTTCCTCAAAAAGTTAAAAATAGAACTATCCTTTGAACCATCAATTGCATTACTAGGTATTTACCAACAGGATACAAACATGCTGATTTGAAGGGGCATATGGACCTCAATGTTTACAGCAGTGCTATCAACAATAGTCAAACTAGAGACCCCAAATGTCCATCGACTGATGAATGGATAAAGAAGTAGTGGTGTGTGTATATATGGAATATTACTCAACAATCGAAAAGAATGAAATCTTGGTATTTGCAACAATGTGGACAGAACTAGAGTATATTATGTGAAGTGAAATTAAGTCAGGCAGAGAAAGACAAATATCATTAAGATTTCACTCACATGTGTAATTTAAGAAACAAAACAGATGAACACAGGGAAATGAAAGGAAAACTAAGATAAAAACAGAGAAGGAGGCTAAACCATAAGAGACTCTTAAATATAGATAACAAACTGAGAGTTTCTGAATGAGCCTTATTTAAGAAAAATAATTTACAAAATTTGCCACCAATGATAAAATTCAAGTGGTCTAATAAAAATTAGAAATTCTGAAAATTTGTATGTCCCACCATGACACTGACAGCTTCCCAAAGCTTAATTATTTTTCCAATAAGATATATAGAGTATTAAAATATGAAATTTTTTGATATTGTGTAGTGAAATGTATCAACATTTGGAAGAACTCATAACTCAATGAATCATTATTTGCCAAATATTGACCGATGCATGATGGTACAAATCATGCACGTATAAAGCATTTCTAGATGGAAGCTAGATCAATGGTTTTTAAGGTAAAGAAGTATAAAATGTTTATTGTTATGATTCCATATTCCAAGTTGCAGCCAACATTTAAGAAAATGCCATTTATCGGGCACCTGTGTGTCTCAGTCATTAAGTGTCCAATTTCAGTTCAGGTCATGGGTTTCGTGGTATGTTGTTTCAAGCCCCGTGCCAGGCTCTGTGCTGACAGTGCGAAGCCTGCTTGGGATTCTCTCTTTATCCCTCTCTCTCTGCCCCTGCCCTGCTCACGCTGTCTCTGTCTTTCTCAAAATAAATAAACTTAAGAAATTGTTTAAAAAGAAAATTCATTTATCAATTTTTATAGTATCACACATTATTTATGTCTATGTATCTTTTTGGAAAAATATTTAAGCACTGGAAAACTGTCAAACTCATGGTGGCACACACAAGAAACAGACTCTTAACCTTAGAGAACTGAAGGTTACTGGAGGGAAGAGCATGGGGGGATGGGTTACATAGGTGAAGGGGATTAAGGAGTGCCCTGTGATGAGCACTGGGTGCTGTCTGGACGTGATGAATCACTAAATTCTACATCTGAAACCAATATTACACTGTATGTTAACTAACTAGAATTGAATAAAAACTTGGAGAAAACATTTAAAATATTCATTTATTTTTCAACCATATGTGAGGCTGGATTTTTAAAAACATTTTAACCAAAACAACATAATGGAACAGACTAAATGCAGCAGCGGATGTATGAACCCATGTACAGTGTCACCATACTCACAGATATCAGAGGAAAGCTGGAGTGAATAGGACAGAAAAAAGCAAAGTGGATTTCAGAGCAAAAACGTTACCCAAGATAAAGAGGGACACTTCCTAACATGAGAGCTATGAATTCATTAAAAAGATAGCAACTTCAAACACATATGCAACTAATAACAGAGCTTCCAAAGACATGAAGCAAAAACTGATGAAACTAAAGAAATAGACAAACGCACAATTGTAGCAGGAGATTTCAATATACTTCCCTCAACAACAGAGCAAGTGGCCAGAAAGTCAGTAAGGATACTAAAGACCTGACCAACGTTGTCATCCAGCTTGATCTAATAGACCTTCGCAGAACATTTCACCTGCTATGACAGAATATGCATTTTTTTCCAATGCACAGAAAATGCTTACCAAGATAGAGAATACTCTAGGCCAGAAAACAAGTCTTGGTCAATTTTCAAGGATTTAAGTCATATAAAGTATGTCCTCTGACCACAAAGATCCTGGGAAAATCCATAGATATTTGGAAACTAAATAGAACACTTTTATATAACCCATGGATCACAGAAGTAATCACAGGGGGAAATAGGAAGTATTTTGAGCTGCATGAAAAGAAAAACATGCTATTTATTCATGATACAGTAAAAGCCATTCTTAGAGTGGAATTTAAAGCACTGAACACCCACATTAGAAAATAAAAAGAAATCTTAAATCACAGCTTCGGTCTTAAGACACTTCAGAACGAAGAGCATATAAATCCACTGTAATCAGAAGAGTGAAAATAATAAAAGACCAGGGCAGAATTCGATGGAATATAAAACAAGTAATACCAATATAAAAAAAATCAGTGATAACAAATGTAGATTTTTTTGAGAGGATCAATAACATTGACATATCACTACTCAAGTAGATGTGGTAAACTAGAAAACACAAATAACCAAAGTTAGGAATTGGAATTCTGCAACCACTACTGATTGAAAGGACAATGAGAAAGTGCTATGAATAACTTTATGAAAATAAATTTGACATCCTGGATAAAAATTTGAAAAATATGTTGAAAGATGTAAACTATCAAACCTACCTACTTGAGTAGACAGAGAACCTGAATAGGTTTGTAAGTAGAAAAAAAAAAAGTTCTACTGTAATTTAAAAACCTTTTTGTTAGAAAATTAGGACCTCCGGACGGCTTCATGGATAAAACTCTCAAAAAATGTAGAAAGAAATATTATCAGTTCTACACAAATTCTTTAAGGATATTCCAGAGCATAGATTATTCCCTAATTAATTTGATGAGACCAGCATTACTCTGATAGCAAAATGAAGAAATTACAAGAAAAGACCATAGGCTAATATCTCTCATGAGCATACATGCAAAAATCTAAAACAAAATTAGCAAATCAAAGCCAAGAGTATATAAAAAGGATGATACATCATGACCAAATTAATTTATCCCAGAATGCAAGAAAAATCAGCCAATGCAATTAATCATATTAACAACTAAACAAACAGAAAAGATTACCTCAATAGATCTAGAAAAAACTTTTGAGAAAATATACATCTATCCATGATAAGAACCTATAATGAACTATGAATAGAAGGACACTTTTTCGGCCTGATAAAAATAATCTATGGAAAACGTACAGCTGATATCACTTAATGGTGAAAAACAGAATGCTTTCCACCAAAGATCAAGAATAAAGCAAGAGGGAGGATGCCTGTTTGGGGAAGAGCAGGTGACTCTTGGTCTCAAGGTCATGAGTTTGAGCCCCATGTTGGGGGTAGAGATTACTAAAAAGAAATAAAACATTAAAAAATAGAATAGAGCAAGAAGGGCTTACCATTTGTATTCAACCTCATAATATAAGTGCTGACCAGTTGTTTCAGACAAGGAAAAGAAATAAAATTCATTCACAATGGAAAGGAAAACAGAAAACTGTATTTATATGTAATAGAGGACTAGAGCATGCAGTAGTTACATGTAGTAGTATGTAGAGGACTAGAGACCTAGTCCTCTGAAGTGCACAAAAAAGTTACGAGAACTGGCTTATCACAGTTTTGCACACACACACACACACACACACACCCACCCCCATAGGAAGGCAAAATATTTACATGTGTATTTAGTTCTAGAGGAGATTCAGCCATTTCAAATCACTTTGCCTGCTGTTATATTATTTGATTGCCATGAACTTGGAGACATGGAAACAATACGGACTTTCCCCAGGAAAACAAGAAATCTGAAAGCATGAATGTCTCATCTGAGATAAGGTGACACTTTTCCTTCCTTCACTGGTTTTCCCCAAGACACACCAACACAGCCCTAGGGGCTAAGGTTTACCCCAGAGCTAAACTTCTTCTTCAGAAGTCCCATCGCCGTGCTTGTGCTGAATAGACACTGGCCCTGGACGCCTCTGAACTCTGTGTCTACCTTTGCAGATCGAGAAGTGTCTCTAGTTCTTTCTAGTATCGCATGTGATTTGAACAGCCTGGCACTGTCAGATAGCATCTACCTCATTCTGTTTTAAAACAGAGCTATGCCAAAACAGACCCAGGACACTTCCAGATCCCTGCAAAGATTTCCAGGGATGACAGAGGGCTGGATGGACAGTCTCCCTCACACACAAGGTATGCTTGAAAAGCACCTGTTGCGTGCCTGCGTGCCAGGCACCGTTTCAGTCACTGAGGAAGCCGAGATGAGCAAAACATCATCCCTGCACTGGGATGAAGGAAGCCAGTGATGGACGGACAGAGAGAGTGGGTATCAAGGATGGGGCCGCCTGGCTGCTGAGATCTGTGCCCTGAGATTCGCAGTGGGTTCAGACTAGAGCTCATCAGCCCGCCTCTTGGCTTTCCCCTCCTTCCCTCCCCTGCTTCCTCCACTCCCCTTCACCGAAGAGCACTTTCCAAAAAAAAAAAAAAAAAAAAAATCACTTGAAGAAGAATCCCATCTCAGGCTCTGCTTCAAAGGGACCTGAACTAAAACACCAGCTCGCTGGCTATACTCCAACTTTGTACCTCTAAGCCCTAAACAATACAGTCTTTCCACCCACTTCAAACAAGGCAGACACTGCTAGGAAGTCAAAGCCGTTTTGTTATCATGTGTATTTGTTTCCTTTTCATGGAATTATACCAACTTTATGACAGCCCACCTAGAGGCAAGTCTATCCTTCCTCTAACCTTTCCAAATCAGTACCACTACTAGTCTTTTTAACTCATATCCACAGATGAGATCCACACTTAAGAAATGAAACCAACAAAAGAAGAACTCTTAAATCCAGAGAGAACTGTTCGTTACTGGAAGGGAGACGGGGGAGTGAGAGGTGAGACAGATAAAGGGATTAAGAATCCACTCATTTGGATGAGCACTGAGAAATGTATAAAATCATCGCACTATCATAGGGTACACTTGAAACTAACATAACACTCTTGTTAATTATACATCGATAAATAACTGAAATCAAGTAAAATCTTTAAAAATGGTCACTGCTACTCCAGCTTCACTGAGTAATATTCCTTCTTCCTTCTCTGGTGGTGAAGCTACTTTCTTTCCATTTCACTCACTATAGTAGCCCAAGCTCTCTACACATATCTTTATTGTTTCCCTCTCAAAAATGGTGAAATCTTCAGGGAGGAAATCACTTTTCTTACTCCCCTTCATTCTTTATTTTGAAGTTTTCTCCTAGTATGAGTATCCATCTTGTAAACCGGCAAACGTCTCTTGAACTAATGGAATGGAATTCAAAAATGCAAAGAAATGATACTGCAATCATTATAAATATAAATGACATTATAATTGTAACACACTCTTACAATCACCACTATACTAATAAAGTCACAACTAGAAAGCAGTGTCTCACTCATCACGATCCTAGTAAAGTGAATCATAACATTTTATGAAATACATTGCACTGACTGCCACTCATTATTACACTCATTATTCTAAAAATTGAATGAAATAATTATGAGGCTATAGTTAAAAGTTTTGCCCCATCTATTTTTTTAAACATTAACCAAAATGCATTAGAATATGAGATGGTAATTAACAAAAAAAAAAACAGGAAAAAACCCTGGAGACAAAATTTCGATCATATTCATCGAGGGTTAAATATTTAATACTTGCTCATAGAGTGAAAGGCATTGACTCTACAGCAGGTGGAAGTTTTCAACACAGTATGTTTTAGATTTTTACAGATAAAATAGCCCCATAACTATTGAGAAGTTGTATCTTTAAATCAAAAGGACACAAGAGTTAAGAACCACAAGCTGAAATTACACATATTTGAGAAAATAGCATGCTCCTCAAATAACGTCTACATCCCCTACCTGAAGTCGTTACCAGCTCTTCTTCCATTTTCCGGAATCCCGGGATCCGGACACATGTCAGAGACCAGCGCAACGCCCCCTTGACTCACTGTAACAGAGAAAAACATCCTTATGAGCTGGTGTAGCTGTTGCAGATGCCCTCAGAGAACAAATTTACATCAGGCAGGCTTGGTTCTTAGATCACGATGACTTCAAACGTGATTTATTTCAGAATGAAGGCAGGTTAGGTACATTAAAATAAATTGTTATCCTTATATCTGAAAACCAAAGACTTCTTATCCACTGAAAGGACCTCAATATTCTTTAGTTTGAGCCCTTCTTCTATTGAGATAGTCAAAATTTAATTTTAAAGAATGTATTTTCTCATTATGTTCAACTTTACATTAGGTTACACCTAACAGCATGATGGGACCAAAAAGAGCAGAATGGTAAAAATGCCAAAGTTTATACAGAAGAAAGCCTTCATCCACTCTCCACGGATGAAGTGAAGACACTATTTGTTAATACCTATACAACAGAAAATGTAAATAAAATTACCTATTATGTTTTAAACATTGAACATGTTTATCATTGGACTAAAAAAAACAGTATCATCCTTCTTTCACAAACGTGCTGCTTTATTTTCTGAATCTGTCCCACGAAGAGCCTTTCTCCTATTGGGATGTTGTACAATCACAGAATAACTTTTAAAGGACTCGCTTACTGGATAGAGCAGCTGCCACCTCGACACCCATCCCACCCCATCTAAGTTGTCTAATCCAGTGAAGGCAATTCCTTCTTTCTTTCCAGAAATTTGCTCGACAGGGGGCTTGTGACTCAATACCGTTCAGTGAGACATGAGGGAACATCTGTCGCCGTGCCACTGGGAATATGTTCCGGTGAGCCAACAAGGACCATCTGTTTTCACTCTGGACCTTACTGTGTCTGGATTTCAAACATGGAATTGTTTGTACCATGTTGCTATGGTCCAAGAATGAAGACCATATCATAAACAGGATACAATATATATACCAAGTACCTGGGCCCTTGATATAGTTGAGACCAAAAATTTACCAACTCAGGAAACTACCCTATCTCAACATCCTATTGGCGGATTCATGTTCCCTAGAGCTTAAGCCCATTTGAATAGAGGATTTAATTATCTTTCCATCTATATGCAGATATTTATACTATATGTATTTGTAATACGTATATATATTATGTGTAATATGTTTATATATTTTTCCACATATATTTTAAATGATGCCATGAGAAAAATATATCTGGGTAGATACTGAAATCCTTAAGAATTTTATTAAAACTGTGCATAAAGCATGACAATAATTACAGCAAGATTCAGTTTTCATTGCTAAGTGAGGATGAAATTGGGATATGGACATAATCCCTCATTAATTACAAACCTTACTAGAATATATTAAATAAATTTATTCTTAGAAAGCACTTCATCATTCCAAATTAGTTAATCTTTATTTCTTATAGGTTTTAGTTGAGATTTTTATATCATCTAATACTCATTTTGCAGTGTGGTATGAGACATGGATTCACCTCTAAAATTTTCTTTCCTATTTAAATATTTGTTTTTCTCACTATCATTTAAAAATGAGCCAGTAAGGAGAGCAGTGACATCAGTAAGATGGTGGACTAGTAAGTTCCAGGTCCTCATCCCACCATGGAAATATCAACTAAAAATGACAGATGAAATAAAATCACTTTGTAGGAACTCTGGATACCAGTCAGAAGTCAAGAGCAGTCAAGCAAATGCCCAATGAGGAAATGCCACATCCATAAGGGTAGGAAGATTCTTGAAGGTATAACTTACTGTTGCCCCACACCTTCATTCCTGGCCTCATTCCTGGTTCCCTTGCTGAGAATGGAGAAGCACAGAGAAGCTTGTTTGCAAATTCTGACCTGTGGGCTGCATGAGAGACCGGCTTGACTGCCTCGGATCTCATATGGGGAAAAGAGTCAGACACCATGGGAGGCGCTGGTGGACCGCTGCAGTGGTGGACTGCTGCGTTTAGAAAGTACAAAGGGACAGCAGCCATGCAGGTGACTGGGGTTAAGAAATTACAGGCAGGAGAATACAGTAGAACATCTACGATCCTGAGAAGGAGCTGGTGTGAGGCTCTTTGGGGTAGTAAGATATTTTAAAGCAGCTGGAAGGGGGCGGGGGTCCCAAAAAGCATACACACAGACCTAGATAGGACACATTCCCAGAAAAGACCTGAGGAGAACTTGAGTCTTCATGCCACACTAATCTTATAGCTCAGTGGCCCACTGATTTGTAAAGGTCTTCCACACCATTCCGCAAAAACTGGGAGAGGAAGTGTTATTGCAGATGAACATCTTTTTCATGAAGATTACAAGTCATACAAAAAATAGAAAAATGTGCCCAATTCAAAAGAGTAAAATTAATCTCCAGAAATAGTCCCTGAACAAACACATGCACCAGACTTACTAGACAAAGACTTAAACACAACTGTCTTAAACATGAATTTGAATAATGTCTGAGTGCTTCTCAAATTTGAGGAAAGATGTAAATACACAAATCCAAGGAGCTAAACAAACTCCAAGTAGGATAAATTCAAAGCAACCTACCATGAGACACATACTCAAACTGTCAAAAGACAGAAACAAATCTGGAAAGAGAAAAGCACCCCATCACAAACAAGAGATCCCCAATAAAACCACTGGGCTTCACAGCAGAAACCTTGTAGGACAAAGGACATTAGGTGAAATATTTAAGTATTGAGAGAAAAGCTGCTGTTAACTGAGAATTCTATATCCTGCAAAACCTTCCCCCACAATAAAGGGAAAATTAAGGCATTACCAGACTAAAAGAAAAACAAACCAAATAAGCAGAGAAAATTCATTACTAATAGACCGGCCCTATAAGAAATGTTAAATGGAATCCTTCAAATTGAAATGAAAGGGCACTAGACAATAACTCAAAACAAAATGAAAACACAAAGTTCTTGTGAAAGTAATTATAGAAATATTTTTAAAATCCCTTATTACGTATTTTGATTTGAAACTCCATTTTTAAAATTTTCTACATGATTTAAAAAACAAATGCATAAAATATTACACATACATGTCAATAGGTACACAATAAATGGAGATATAATTTGTGACATCCACAGCATAAGTGGTGGTAAGGGCATAGTGAAGGAATACAGTTTTTTAGGTGACTGAAGTTAAGTTGGTATCAATCTAAGACTGATTGTCATAATTTTAGGATCATATGTGTAATCTTCACGGCAACCACAAAGAAAATACCTATGGAAAATGCACAATAGGAACTGAGATGGGGATCCTAATAGGTCACTACCAAAAATCAACTAAACACAAAGGAAAACAGTAATAGGAGAAATGAGAAACAAAAAAAGCTATAAGGCATGCAGAAAACAAAAACAATCAAAATAAGTGCCTTCAAATCAGTAATTTCTTTTTTTTGGGGGGGGGGGAGAGAGAGAGAGAGAGATGGAAAACACAAGTGGGGGGAGGGGCAGAGAGAGAGGGAGACACAGAATCCAAACGAGGCTCCAGGCTGTCAGTGCAGAGCCCTATGTGGGGCTTGAACCCATGGACTGTGAGATCATGACCTGAGCCAAAGCTAGATACTTAACTGACGGAGCCACCCCGGCGTCCCTCAATCAGTACTTTATTTAAATGTAATCATCTCTATGTTTTGGCTGAACTGTGTCCCCTCAAAATCCGTATGTTGAAGCCCTAGCCCCATCTTTATGAATGTGGCTGCATTTGGAGAGAGGGATTTGAAGAGGTAAGTTACAATAAGTCATTAGGGTGGCCCTATTCCCGTATGAGTGGTGACCTCATAAGTAGAGGATTAGGACACAGACACTTACAGAGGAAAGACCACGTAATGACAGAGGAAGAAGACAGCCATCTACAAGTCAAGGAGAGGACCCTTAGAAAAAACTCCCTGCCAACACCCTGATCTTGAAATTCTAGCCTCCAGGATTGTGAGGAAATCAATTTCTGTTGGTTTAGTCACTCAATTTGTTTTATTTTTTATGGCAGCTCTAGATTGTCAGAGAGGATAAACAAAAACAAACCAGGATACAGTGATATGCTGTCTATGAGAGACTCACTCTATATCCAAGGACACACAGCAGCTGAGAGTGAAGAGTTGTCTAATCCACAAGGCCAGGATGTGGAATGGTGGTTTCCCAAAGCACCAGAGAATGGCCTGGGGAATTGCTGTTTCACATGTATAGAGTTTCAGCACGGAAGATGCAATTTTTCTGGAGATCTGGTGATCTGGAGATCACCATGGTTGTGATGGATGGACAGCAGTGTGAATGTACTTAATGCCACAGAATGTACACCTAAAAATGGTTAAAATGGTAAATATTATGTTATGTGTATCTTACCACTGGATGTGTATGTGTGTATATTCCAACGAGTTATGAATCTGTGACCTATCAGCAAATCAACTTCTATCAGTCTGCCAGTTCTAGAGTAGTCCCCCTCATCCACATTTCGCTTTCTGTGGTTCCAGTTATCCAGGATCAACCATGGTCCAGAAACCGATGATCTAAAGCCTCAAGCTATGTCATCACACCTGTGACATTCATGTCCTTTCATCTGATCGGCTTGGCATTTTACCATTTCACGTCATCACAAGAATGGTAAATACAGGACAATAAGATATTGTGGGGGAAAGAGAGAGACACATTCACATAGCTTTTATTACAGTATATTGTTATAATATTGCGCTATTTTATTAGTCATAATTGTTGTTAGTCTGTTACTGTGCCTAATTTATAAAATTAGACTTTACACATTGCTATGTAGGTTTAGGAGATAACGAAGTGTATCTGGGGTTCGGTACCGACCATGATTTAGACATCCACTGGGCGTGTGAGAATGGACCCCTTATGGAGAAGGGGCACTGACTTCACTACTTTTACCTCCAGCCCCATGGTCTATATCATGTGCTGGGGCAGAGTTCCCAATCAGTAGGCAGTAGTCTACTAATAAGTCTCTAAAATCTATTTCCTGATGGGATTCTAGTTTTAATAATCACAAACTACAGTGCAGAATATTATTTGCGCCATGTTGTTTTTTTTTTCTGTCGTCATCACTTAGATGCATCCTATATACCCCAGAGCACAATGGTCATTGGCTGTGTCATATGGACACAGCCTCATGAAGGTAAGTGGCCAGCACTGTTTTTATCCGAAGTGGTCTGCGTTGGTATGGATCCAGTTTCACTATTCAACAACGACAGACTGCTCTGAAGCACAGCACAAACCCTTAACAGAGGTCCACTTCCATTTCCATTTTTTTTCTTTTTTTTTCCCATGGAGTAGTAATAAAAAGTAATGAGAGAAACTGAAGTACCCATCCAAGTCAGATCAAAACACTCTGGGTCTTTTTAAAGATAATGTCAAAGTCACTTATTTATTCAAGAAAGGTTACCTACTTGGAATTCTGTGAGAGCACAGAGTAAATTAGACAAGGCTGAGTGGTTTGCAGATGGCAGAAGATAACAGAAAAGTGATGAGGGACCAAATGTAAAATAGGGCCGATTTCCTGAAACGGAGATAGGTTTTTAATGGGATAACGATGGCAAAGCCCAGTAACAAACAGGTTATGTACAAGTCAACAATGAGCTCCATAAACCCCAGCTACCTATTCCATCGGCATCGTGACCAATTAATTTCTCTAAAAACTGAAGCTTCAAAGCTGGAAAGAGTCACGGATCTCAATCTGCTTCCAGCAGGTTCCCCAGGGCCTCGGAGAAACATTTTCAAAAGAGAGGAATTACTTGGTTTAATATCATTTTAACTCTAATTGTGTTGAATTACAGCTTTCCAAATCTCCTGGGACACATGCCATAGATACTAATAAATACATTAAACTTCAGTCAAAACCTTGGAGATAAAAATCAAAACTGGAAATATCTAAGGGGTAGATTGATCACCCATCATTAATACCAAAGCAAGATGTAAAATTATGCAAATGGATGGACAGATACAAATTAGGCAGTTTGTAAAAGACTTCTAATGAATTTTGATTTAAAATGTGTAAATTATATTACTGTATATATATTTAAATGCCTTTTTCAAAGAATCTTGATTCACAATATGGAGATTCCTAGGAAGTATGTTCAGTAAGAGGGAGATGCTTTTCCTATCAAATTATCCTGCTCTTTGAGGACATGCCCGTGATTGTCAATTAAAATTCAACATGAATTTATTTGCAGCAAGCTATACAGCGAGATCAGTGCCATAGAGATAAAAGTAACTAATGCAATAGAAATATAAAAAACTACCTCTATTTTTAAGGAAAACATAGACAAATAACTCATGGGGACAAGAATTACAATTACTGAAATAGAAACAAGTAGAAAGAAAACACCAAGAATAATTATAATGATGATGATAATTTAAATTTAAATATATAATATCAGTTAGAAACTCTAAGTGTCATTTACATATATATATGGAGAGAGAGAGAGAGAGAGAGAGAGCAAGCAGAGGAGAGGAGCAGAGGAAGAGAAAGAGAGAATCTTAAACAGGCTCACACAGCACAGGCTTAAACCCAACATGGCACTCAATCCCGTGACCCCGGGATCGTGACCTGAGCCAAAATCAAGACTTGGATGTTTAACCAACTGAGCCATGCAGATGCCCCTACCTATTTCTTTAGACTGAATCCACACAACCATTCCATGAGGTTATAATATTAAACCCATTTTATAGGAAAGAAAACCGGGGCCAGAGTTGGGACCTGATTGATCCCAGAATCCAGGTTCCTTTCCCTACATTTCCTGCAATAAGTTAATGAGACATTGTTTGTGCAAGGGCTTTGTAACCTAAAGTAAGGCCTTTAAAAATAATGTTAAAAGATTCTTAAGAATAAAATTCTATTTATAATGAAAATACTCGAAGCACCACAAGGTGAAGTAAAAACAGGTGTTTTCATTGATGTTCCCGATCTAAGGTACACATGGGAAGCCATGTGCTTTAAGCCATGAGGCTTCAGCTCTAATACCATCTGGTGGCAATTCTTCTGCGGTAAAAAGACCAGACCAGAGGCATTCCACCCGGGGCCCCAAGCTACCCCCAGAGCACCAGAGCTACGGACAGGCGTGAATACTCAAATCCTCATGTAAGGTGCAATCTTTTGAGTTAAAGTTGAGTTTGTATACCTTTGGAATAAAGGTCCAAAACAAAATCCATTTAAAGAAAATCATACTTTTTAGTGGCATTGCTCCTCTGATTTATTATAGCATGTTCTTATTTTTGATACTTGTTTCTTTAGAGACCTCAAGATATGTTTCAGCTGGATCAATTTTGAGACTAATTCTAACCATTTTAAACCTTCAGGGAGGTGTCATGTTTTGAGTTCCATAACAATAAAAAATGTTGTTAAGCGGAGCACATTCTGGTTGAAATTCCTGGGTAGCAGTATTTGCCTCTACCAATGACCTTTGGATGACAGAAACCCCATGCCATGCAGTGTGTTTTGGGGTTTGCTGTAAACTTCACACTCTCCTGCCACAATCAGGTTGGAATAAGTCAACCCTGACATTTGTTCCTTCCACATTCAGTAGACTCACTATTTCTTTACTGAAATGCAAAGCAACATCTACTTTTTAATGCATTTCCTCTTTATCTCGGCAAGAATAAAACTTACTCCTGTTGTTTCTTCCTAAAAAAATGAAACACCAAACCACTAACTTAATTAAATGTAAATCTCCACCACAGTTTGCTATTGCACTAGTTTCTTTCATTTTGCTCTAATGGAATTTTTCTTGCTTAAGAGGATGACATGGGATATTTCCACATGCACAGCAGAATTAGGGGTAACTGTTCTATGTTTCTGATGGACATGGACACAGTCTTTGCCAGCAGTTGGTTCGATCCCAGAACAGTAAGAAAATACTGACAAGCTTTATAGAAATGAGTAAAGCACGAATTGGTGACATCTGGATGAAAAAGTCTTATCACCGGTGCAACATTAGGGCTTGAAAGGGAGAGCTGGCAGAGAAAAAAGTTATCAAAATATCTTGCTTCGATCTGTACTGTTTGGGACCTCGGAATAAGTCAAGAAAACACCTCTTAAGCAACAGAATTACAGAACGTGAAGCCCCTTATTTGAGCGTCTAGGGCAATATTTTCCAAAAGTTTTATTTAATATAATGCCAGACATTTTGTCTGGACTCTCTTTTCTCACCGCATTAATTTGCCAACTTTTAAAACACTAGTCATTGAATGCCCACTATGCTGACTCTTAGATCTAAATTTGCTATGTTCCCTTATTTCCAGTTCTACTGCCTACTCTTCATAGCAAATTATTTTTAAAATATATTTTAGGGGCACCTGTGTGGCTCAGTCAGTTAAGCATCCTACTCTTGATTTTGGCTCAGGTCATGATCTTGCAGTTCATGGGATCAAGCCCTGCATCCAGGCTCTGACAGCACTGACAGTGCAGAGCCTGCTTCGGATTCTCTTTCTCTCTCTCTCTCTCTCTCTCTCTCTCTCTCTCTCTCTCCCCCCCTCTCTGCTCCTACCCCACTCATGCTCTCTTTCTCTCTCTCAAAATAAATATTTAAATATAAAATATATTTTAATTTCTTATGTAATAAAATATTATATAGTAATAAACATATTATCAAGGAACTTTCAAAAACGTTAATGGTTCTCAACCGCACAACAAATAAGGATGATTTGGCGGTCACTGAAAACCTCCTGTCTCTCTGACACTATTCTAACACGACCTGCAGAGATCTATGGTCCAAGTCATTGTAAACACCCCCAATTCTCTCACTATTAAGGCTTATTATTTTTTTTTTCCTTTAACACTGCTTCTTCTAGATTGTTTTTCTGCCAGGGGAGAAAACAAGAAGTTCTCATTAGAGCTATGATATGAGTAATTATCCTTCCAACTGCTAAAATTACTGTGGCAGCAAATGTTCCAAGTGGGAGTACTTTCCTTGTGTATCTTCAAATTAAACCGAGATATTTATTTGGTACTCAAATAAGATGAAAAATAAGAATATGCTAGTATAAAACCAGTCTCAATGACGTCTGCAAAATTAACAGCATGGAAGTTTATGCCAGAGCCCAAGGGACTGTCCCCACACCTACGGGCCTGACTCGGCCCATCCTCCGCCATGCTCGCTCGGACGTCCACGGGTAGGCACCACACAGAGATGTCTCTGAGCACCTGCCCTGTCTCCAACGGACACAGGGTGACCACCACTCGGGGACGAAGCAGCCTTAGCTTGAGGTCTCACCGCCCCTAGCTTCTGCTTCCATCTCCTTCTGCAAATTTAAGGACCCTGGACTTAGGAGTCCTAAAAAATGTTTAGGACTTCTCAAAGATCTGTCACAGCACACCTAATTATACAGTCTTCTAACAGTAAAGCCGGCATCTGACGAGGCCAATTCGTGGTGGTTTGCACAGGATGTGTGTTACTGTGCATAACCTTGAGATATGAGAAAAAAGGGGAAAACTCTCAAAGTCAGCGTATACTATAATTCATTCAGGCATATATATATGAAATTATGGTATATTCATATTATAATACACATATTTTGATATTTAATATGAAAGATACTTTATCTACATCATAAAAGCTTAGTTGGTTAAATCTTAGATCTCAAAAATATAGATGCCTGAGTGAGGAGTACCCATCAGAAATTTCTTTCTCATAATAGCTTATAAGTTATTTCAGAAACTTATATTTAAAGGCATTCTAACATGGTAAATATAACTTCTATTAACTTGTATCATATATTTGATGTATATGTTTATCACATATATATATTTCAAATGTATTCATATAAGGCATTAAATAACTTAAATTTTACATTAAATAGATATATTCAGATATATATTTATAATTATATATTTTCTTACATAAAATAGTTTTAAATATATATTAATATTAATAAATCAATGCTACTTTATATAAATGGCTTGTCTATCATACATTTTTATAATATGCATTTATTAATATTTGTTTACAGTAATACTATATAATAAGAGAATGACTAAACCTATTTTAAGTATTTAAGATGGCAGAAGTGTTAAATTCTCTGAGAATTTATGTGACACACATAGCTTAACATTATAATTAAAGTATCAATAAATCAAATTGCTTTGGTCACCTGAAAACTCTCCTTATCTCAGCACATCTGTACGTGTAGTTTCATTCTGTATATTATTCAGATGTTCTGCAAATGTGTAATCAGGAGGGAGAATACAGTTTTTGACTATTATAAAGTACATTTCTTATAGCGTGTCAATGGTCATTTTGAAAACCCAAAGGTGTAAATACGTGGGAGAAATAAGAATTCCCACTCGATGATACAGCATGTACATAATGTTTCAATTTTTCAAATTATGAATTCTTAAGTTACACCTATTTAAAGCAATAATGGCCTAACACCTCTGGTCCTGAGTTCTTAGATATTAAAAATCAATGAAAAAACTTTGTAGGTTACTTGAAGCCTGGCTATGATTTTTTACTTCCATCATCTCAATTGAATATATCAGGCTATATTTCTTATGCTCCTAACCATCCTAAGTTATAGATATGTAAATACGAAAAGGGTAAGAATCTAATATCAATAAATTTTCTGTTTATTTCCACAAAAATATATAAATTTTAACGTGTAAGGAATGGCAGAAGAGGAATCGAGGCACATGATGCACTATGGCAGGTACTTTTACATATGTTACATAATTTAATCCTCACAAAATCTCTGTGAGGAAATTATTACATTTCTTGTTTGGGAAACAGGAAAGTGGGGTTGGGAAGGTAGTTCGCATATCCTATCTGCTTAGCTGATACATATATCAGCTTTTCTAATTTCAAGATCTACATTGTTCTTAATATATTAACTCATTTTTTAAAAATATTTGGCCAAGAAGGGTGTTTTTGAGAAGATAATATTCATTTATGGGCAAAGGTTTTTATTTTTCATGGTTTTTTTTTATATTTTTAAGATTTAAAAAAATTTAACGTTTATTTATTTTTGAGGGACAGAGCATGGGTAGGAGAGGGGCAGAGACAGAGGCAGAGAGACAGAGAATCCAAAGCAGGCTCCAGGCTCTGAGCTGTCAGCACAGAGCCTGATGCAGGACTCGAACTGTGAGATCATGACCTAAGCCAAAGTCGGACGCTTAACTGACTGAGCCATCCAGGTGCCCCCTTTCATCAGTGTTTTCTAGTTTTCAGAGTACAGGTCTTTCATCTCTTTGGGTTGGATTTATTCCTAGATATTTTATTACTTATGATACAATTGTAAATAGGATTGTTTTCTTAATTTTCCTTTCTGCTGTTTCATTATTGGTATATAGAAATGAAATAGATTTCTATATGTTGATTTTGTATCCTGTGACTTTATTGAATTCATTTATCAGGAAAAAACTCTTATATATGTATGTATGTATTAGAGACAGAGGGAAAGCAGGGGAGAGGCAAAGAGATGGAGAGAGAGAATCCCTAGCAGGCCCACACTGTCAGCACAGAGCCCAATGCGGGGCTCAAACCCACAAATTGTGAGATCATGACCTGACCTGAAGTTGGATGCTGTTAACTGACTGAGACACCCAGTTGCCCCCATGGGCAAAGGTTTTTAAAAATGAACAGAACTTATGTGTACTTCATAAATATTCGACCTCATAAACATTATACTTCCAGTATTAATACCCAAACCCTAATATTGGGTATTAATAAAGATCTATGACATAAAAATCAGATTTTATATGTTTTATATTTTAAAATATAAATATATATATATGTTTATATATAAATATATATTATATAATAGAAACATATATTTACATACTTATATAAATTTATATATAATTTATATATTTATATATAAATATACATATATGTATTATATATAACATATATTTCAATGTTTCCTTATTAATTTTGAGAGACAGTGCAAGGGGGTAGGGGTCAGAGAAAGAGGGAGACAGAATCCCAAGCAGGCTCCACACTCAGCACAAAGCCTGACCCCACGACCCTGGAATCATGACCTGAGCTGAAATCAAGAGACGGACACTTAACCAACTGAGCCACCCAGGAGCCTCAAGAGCAGATTATAAAACAGAATCTATGGTGTAGTTTGGTTTTCATGGAAACAAAATAGAAAAAAGAATGGATGAGTTGATGGATGTACTCCGTTAATACCTAACCTTATTTTGCTGACTTGTAAACCACTCTAGTCATGAAATGTCTACCCTTATCACTTAATAATTATTGTAAGTTGTACAGGTAAGCTGTACATGTTGGTTGTGTTTATTTATTATATAGTTGTGTTATCAAATAATGAAAATCGGTTCTTTCTTCAAAGAGAAAAAGATGCATGTAAAGACGAAGCAGAGATCTGCCGGTGCCGTCTAGCCCACACCTTTCTCGGGGAGCTTCAACCCGTGAACTTGTTTGCCTTCCTTGTCAGGGAATGTTTCCATGGACACAGCTTACAGGTTTGAGCTTAAAATAATTTATCTGGGCCTTTAACATTTACTTTTTTGAGAAATTTAGCTTTGATGTATAAAAGCTAGGAGGCAGTCAGTGATGGAAGTCCTTACTGGAAGAATGCCACCCGTAGGCATCACAAGCGCAGGTGTGAGAGGAGGCAGAGAGAAAAATATATTCATACCTCAGTAGTTGTACATTGTCCCTTATAAGTATGTCCCACCTAAAGAGCCAGGCAGGGGTGTGTTTTTAAAATTGCAACGTTTGCGCAGCCCTCTCCTGCCACTTCCGGTGAGAGCCCCGTGGGTGCAGAGCAAGCAGAGGGACGGCACCTAAACTTAGGCAGGGGGGAGACACGCACCCACTCGGTGGAGCTGCGCAGAGCAGCACTGCACAAGGAAGCCTAGGCGGCCCGCACACCACATCTTAGCTCTTGAGAGCAACACCAAGCGATTAAATAGCCCCTAGAAAAGAAACGTGTTTATGGCTTTCTGGTTTTAGCACAAGGATATTATTTCCCTACGTGTATCTGGTAACCAAAAGAATCTAAGATTTTGTTAAGTTATTAAACATAAAAGGGGCCACAACCCTGAACCGTGACATTACTGACATTATCGATCGCTGACGAGGAGGTGGAGCCGCCAGAACTCTCACCACTGGTGGGAACGCAAGACGGTGAGGCCACTTTGGGGAGCAGTTTGGTGGTTTCTTACAAAACTAAACATTTCTTACCACGTGATCCACACATCACATTCCTTGCTGTTTACCCCCAAGAGTGGAAGACTTATGTCCCCACAAAACCCTGCACGTGAATGTTTACAGCAGCTTTACTGGTGACTCTAAAAAGCCAAAGCAACCAAGGTATCCTTCATGAGGTGAACGATGGAAAACTTTTCAGTGATAAAAATAAATAGAAGCCATGAAAAGGCATGGAAGAATGTCAAGTGCATATTGCTAAGCGAAAGAAGCCAATCTGAAAAGGTGACATACTATATAATTCCAACTGTGTGACTTCCTCAACAAGGCAAGACGTGGAGCCATAAAAAAAACCAGGGGTTGCCAGGGGTATAGAAGGGGGAGGGTGAACAGGCCGAACAGAGGACTTTGAGGGCAGTGAAAACACTGTGTGACGTCCTAATGACAGACACACATCCAAACTTAAAGAACGTACAACACTAAGCGTGCACGCTGATGTGAACTGGGGACTCTGGGAGGTAACTGTGTGCCGATGTAAGGTTCGTCAGTTGTAACAAACACGCCCTCTGGTGGAGATGCAGATGGTGGAGGAGGCTGTGTGTGTGGTTAGGAAGTACATGGGGGCATCTCTCTACCTAAAACCACTTTAATACAGTCTTAGAAAATAAAACAACAAAAGGGGAAAGAAAGGGAGAAAGAAAATAAAGGGAGAAAGGGTCAGAAAGAAAAGAGGAAAAGGGAAAGGATGAAGTGGGAGGGGGTGAAAAGGAAAGGAAGAAAGCAAGAATTCTAGCCTGTGCCGGAGGGACTTCCAGGCTTGAGGCACAGGTGAATACAGAGGCGACAAGAGGATCCGGGGCTGCTGGAGAAGGAGGCGCCCGGCGAGGGAACAGCATGGGCAAAGGGACGGAAGGCAGAGGTGATGCGGGTGTTCACCCCAGCAGCACACCTGCTCATAAAGGGGCGGTGGAGATACGGAGGGCGCCAGTCAGCGATCGAGGTGAGGGTCAAACCTCGATGATGCGTTCTGAATGTGGAGCTTCAGGAGAGGCAGAGTCTTGCTTCGTTCCTTCGTATTCTTTCATGTATGTATTCCACGTGACGTTCAGACGTGGTCTCCATTTCGTAGATGTGTGTGTGTTTGCTTAGACACGGTAAATGTGGTTTTAATTTGAAACATGAAAGATGAACCGTGTCTGTGTGTGTACACACATATATACACATACACATATACCTTCAAGTATATATTCAAATATATTTGTTCTGAAATATTTTCTCCAAACTCTGAATTGGATTTTCACTTTTTTAAATGGTACTTACCATAGGAATACACGTAATCAACATTTTTATGGTTCTTTAGAAGACGGAACTTTGGTAGAAAGTAGTAAAGATACCATCTATGCTAATTTGGCAACATCTTTCGTCCTGATAGGACAAAATATAATGCCTGGGAAGTGAAGGAAAGTAATCAGGCATCATTATTAGGGGACGTAGACTGAAAAAACAAACACCAGGCTTGTGTTAGAAAGATCACAGGAAATTACTGGTTAAACGTTAAATAACACAGTGTAGTTCTTTATTTTTCAGTTCTGGAGACGAAACAGTAAGTGCAGAAGGGAGTGCAGAAACGCCAAGTGACTTCCAAGGCGTGGTGGTGTCCCGGCTGGGGTTAGGGATGGATGCTTTCGTAACGACTGCAGGACCGTGGGCAAGCTGCTCGGTCACCCTCCGCAGCCCTCCACCGTCTCGTCGGAAGAACCTACTGTGCAACATTACTGCGCAAGTTTAATGATGGTGCAGGCAGCATGCTTGGAGCTGCTCAATAAAGGTGATATTACTGCCAGTATCTTCTCTACTCCCTTCCCTATAAACGCCTCAGGCTGCATTATTTCAGTGTGATCTTCCAATTCTAATATTCCAGAGTCTGTGTCTGTGATTCCCATCCTCGGGGAAATTTCATCCAGGGAGGTTATGAAACACAAGTCTACTTACAAAAGATTGGGAGGATAGAAAACACCACATGAGAGACACAGAAAGAATACAGGGAAAATAACATTACACAGAAAGCAACCTGCACTTTCAAGAAAGAAAGAAAAAAGGAAGGAAGGAAGGAAAGAAGGAAAGAAGGAAGGAGGGAAGGAAAGTTCGTTTGCATAGTGTAAGCAAAGGCTAGGAAATATAACTGGAACTGCCATTCAAAAACCATGGGGTTTAGCATCTCGTAACTCAAATAAAACTAGTTGTATAGAAAATTATACCTTTCAAGTTAGACGTAAGTGGATTTGAAATTCTGTTTGCACAGTATCTGCAGCGGTTTCTTATAGTGCTGTTGTATTACAGTTAAAAGCCAGCAACACATGTTAAGGCATTTTTTGAAGAGACGGCACATTTGTATTCATAAGAAGCAAACAACTCAAATGATTACTCCTGTGATACGTTATAGTGACCCACGTCACCACGGAAATCACACTTGAAAACAGAAACGGCACGTTAACTGCGGCCGCCTCCGTGCAGTCATCCGCCATGCGTTCAGCAGCGTGTTGACGGGACGCCGCATATGGGGAGGCTGTGGGTTAGCCTCTGGGAGGCTTACCAGGAAGGCCTCGTGGAATAAACACCAAACAATAAGAACCCAAAGCAATATGCGGTTACAACTTGGAATCGGTGCCATGAAGGAAAGGACAGAATACGATGAGAGAGAGAGAGAGAGAGAGAGAGAGAGAGAGAGAGAGAGGGGGGGGGAGAGAGGGAGAGAGAGAGAGAGAGAGACGGGGAATAGAGGGAGCACAGGATTCAGGATACCATCCGGCTGGGCCCTGAAGGGTGATGGCATTTCGACTGACACTTGAGGGTTGGCTGTCTGTTAGCTAGGGGGCAGAGTGGACGCTGTCACCCTCACAGAATGTGAACAGCCAAAATCGAGCCCTCAGGAAGGAAAGATATGGGAGCATTCCATGAACCAGAAGGAGGCCATGCTGCCCATCTCACTGCGCTGGAGAGGACGTAAGAACCAGATGGGGAACCACTGGGAAGGTCTGATTTATGTCAAGTACTTCACTCTGGCTACTCCCAGAGGACTGGGTTGGGGAAGGTCAGACGCAGAGGCAGACATACAGAGGAAGCTGTCTTCGGAGTCCCCACAAACGATAGTGGAGGCTTGCGTGGACACGGTGACAGGGAGCCGGTGACAGCTTTTATTGCGCTGGAGGGAAATGGCAAGGATTGTGTGACTGGTTTAGTCATAAGGATCGAAGAAAATGCAGTTATCTGTTTGAAGAGCTGAACGGAAAGAGCTAACGTTTCCTGTGCAGGGGAAGAGCAGATTATGAGGAGAGCAGGTCAGAATCCTGAGCGTTCCATTTTTGATGTGTCCCACTGCAGGTGCCACCAGACAGGCCAGGGCACACATCAACGGCACATCTGGCACGTGTGTGTGTGGACTGGCAGAAGTGGTCTGTTACAGGAACACAGGGTTCGTTACCACAGACCTGGTACTTACAATCACGGCGATCACCGATGTGATCTGGAGCGGGGTTCCAACACTGCCCTACCCTTGAACCATCCGAGTGTGCTTGTTGCCATGTGCTGGTCCTTCAGCCCCATGTTCACATCGCTGCCTTGTTAAGCACACGGAGACCGGCCCGCGTCCGCCTTCCCAAGAAACCCTCCGCGGTCATCTTAGCTGAGCAAACAACGTGCACACACTCCTCCCTCTCGTATCTTGCCAGCACTTCACGCTATCCGAAGTTATGCTAATTATGCAACTGGGACTCCTTCTGCATCACGTGAGTCCCTTGGTGGCAGAGATTTTTCTGTCTTCTTCATTATCCGAGCCCAGAATCTGTAGAGGGGCCAGCGCACAGTAGGACTGCACTATAGATCAGCTGATGGCTGATCTGAGGAACAACAGAAGCCAGCCAGCAGCTGAGTCTGGAGTGAGTGAGCACTTTGAGGTCAAGAGCAGCAGATAAAACGGACAAGCAGCTGAGAGGAGCAGGTGGGGAGGCAGTGTGTGGCGTCGGGGGAGCAGATAAGAGAATTTCCAAGATGAAAAGGTTGCGGACGCTTTGCAAGGAGGATACAAAGTCAAGTACACGGAAGATGAAAACACATCTATTGGTTTGACGACACTAGAGATCACTGGTGATTTTAGCAAGTTCAGTTCAGGTCAAATAATGAAAAATCAAAGTCTGTGAGTGGAGCGAGGGGATTTAGCAGTTCAAGGAAAATGTTCTAGGTACAGCTTTTGAGTAAATATAGTCTTGTCCAAGGATTGGTCTTGAAGGGAATTGGGATTTTCCTGCCTCAGGTACTAATAGGGAAATGGATGACCTGAAGGTCTGAATCTGTCTTTAAAACTTGAATCCCCAGCCCCCCTTCGCTCCCAAGATATTCTGGCTTAATCCTGATAGACCAACAGAGGAAACACTCTGGGAGAGCTGTCTTCCCGCACTTCCAAACTACAAATGCGTGGCCCTCACGTTACAAGCAGGATGACAGGGAGGACACTGATTCCGTGACACTGGGTAAAATCACCGGTGATGTGCCACTACGGATAGAACAATGTGATTATTATCTCCTTAGATTTTTGTTGTTGTGGTTTTTATTATTACCGGAGAAAATTTAGCAAGGCTTTTCTTTAAAGTTCTTGGTAGAGAACTTTAATATAACAAAAATCCCCAAATTTGTCGCAAGATTAAAAATGCTGATGCAATTGGGGGGAAATGGAGCTACGATTTCTAGTACTAGCTTTTAACCGTGTGGTGCTAGAATCATCATATTACAGAAAAGGTCAAGTCTTAGGTCAGCCGTGCTTGCTGGGGACATCCTTTCATCTCAGCAGTGAGAATCATATTCTGCTCCTTGGAACTCTGTCCCCCATTACCCTCACGGAGGTAAAAAATAAAAAAAAATAAAAAACATAAAATAAAACTAAAGTGTATCCCTGGGTACTTTTATCTTAATACATTTTTTTTATTTTTATGTACTTATCTATTTATTTATTACTAAGAGAATTACCAAAAGCTTCTAGACACATCTCAGTAAAACAGCAGTGGTAAAAATTTCAGACTGCGGTGAATGTTGCTCATGGGTCAGACCAAGCAGGCTGCCTTGTTTTAATGAATAAAAGAGTTGATTCCAAATTACTGGAATTTCTTTAAAAATAACTAATTTAAAAGCACCGTTGCTCTCGTGATTCATTCCAATAATACTTAAAACTGGAAATGACTTCAGTGAAAATGGTGACGGCGGCAGATGTCATGACCCGGGGTCCGCATGCTCGTTCTGTTCCCTTCAAGCCCCCCCCCCCATTTTCTGTCCTCTTCATCTACAGGGATGGCCGGTCTCATGTCAGTGACAGTCTTTAGAGTCTAGCACTGCGGTTTGCCATCCTGCTTCAGGAGGGAGGCTCTCTGAGAAGGGCGGGCACGGAATGAAGCAACAGGCTTTAAAAATTATAATATTTAAAAATATTATCGTTGTCAAAGTACAAATTCCACTTTAAAAAGAAAAAGAAAAAAGCGCCTGAGAGCAATCTTTCCTTCGCGATGGTCCCCGTACCTGGCGCCCCCACCATTAACCTCTGGGCTCTGCTGACCCTCCACTAATGTATCTAGCAGTTGCCGATACCTCTTCTCCCCACCACTTCCCCTCTCTACTTCCATCGCTGAGGAAAGTATAGACGAATAAATTCTTGAAAATAATATATATCATGAACTCCCCTTTTCCCACAAAGCCTCAATCAAACACAACTTAAAATGCTCACATTGAGCATAAGAGGAATTACGGTGATGGTGGGATAAACACGGACAAGGGAGTTTCTAGAACACAGGCTGGAGGCTGGGGGCGGGGAAGACTCGGAGACGCGCTGTGTGAAAGGCGTATTTTCTTCTGGACTGACAAGTTTGTAAACTACGTGAGGCGAGACACTGAATGGGTGTTCCTGCCCCCAGGACGATGCAGATAAAATCTGGCAGGCTCAATTCCAAAGTCAAAACCAAAGGCTATGGAATCAAAATGCTGGCTGCACATTCACGCACACAGCATAGTTCACTCTAGCCATGAGCACCCATTCTAATTTTGACAGGACGTGCTGGTATTTCTAATTATAAAAAGGAAATAGTAAAGGTACATATCTTCCCACATAAGACATAAAGCACACATATATTGTATATCAATCTGAAAACATCTGATTACCCTTAAATCAAAAGTGAAAATTCGAGGCAAAACATTTACTGTCTTTCCAGGAACCACAGACATGTTCCTTTATAATCATCAGATATTATTTGTCACGCATCCACTCGATAGATAGCATGTAACCAGCCACCTATTTTAAAATATGAAGATCACAGAAGCAAAGGGATATGTTTATTCAAAACTATTTAAACTATAGAGAAACTGAATCATCCCATTTTAAGAGGGCTCAGTATGAAGTATGACGGTGCATGCACATCCATGCGCCTTATTTAAAACTTCCAGAAGTAGTCTTCATCTGGCATTACCACCAGGGCAGCAAACGTCAGCCGAGCTGGGTTGTCCTCATCTGCATATTAAATGGTTGCTCAGTCCTTGACCTGCCCTGGCAGATGACCTCTAAGCCTTGGGAATATCGTCCTGCCTGAGAAAAGTATCTGCTTACTAGCGGTCTTGTGCCATGCCAGAGTCTATGCTCACGATGTGATTATGTGGAAAGCATGGGCCACGAGGCATGAGCTTGAACTCGGAGGTGCTGGCCGACGACAGGGAACCACACGGGCGGTCACTCACGACTGTGGATGGCAAGGCTCACTGAGCGCCCCGGCTGCCTATGCGCCATGCGTGTCTGTCACTTGTCATTGCCTGGAGAAGCAAGCACTGTCTGCACATCTAGGGAGGGACAGGACGACTGGACATTTTCTCTTCCTCTCTCCTGGACTCAGCCCTAAACGTCCCTTCCCTTCTTTGACTTCAGGCTGCGTCATTGCTGAAATACGTGTAACTGTGAGTATGACGGCTTTTCTGAGCTCTGAGTCCTTCCAGCAAATTACTGAACCTGAGGGTTATGCTGAGGACCTCAGACCACATCACCTACTAAGAAAACAACAGGTGTGAAAAGTACTCTGCTTAACTAGACTGCCTGGTTCAAATCTTATCTCAGGCACACACTCACTACTGACCACTAACAGCGACAGCTGCCTTTTCGTCTTTCCTTGTCTCTCCAAAATCCGGAAGGGAGGATGTGTGTGAAATCTTTAGGAGTCTATCTAAGTCAACAGAAGTCATTTTATTTATGTTACCAGTTATTCTTGAGATATATGCGTGTGACTTAACACTGGCCATAAAATGTGAGAAAAATCTTTGGGGAAAATATTCTTTCTTTTAAAAAGAAACATGATACGGGGCATTCCTCCTAGTCGTGGTCTTTGGTGCAGACAGAGGGATGATGCCTGAAACAGCCTCTGCGTAGCCATGATGGGATCACCATCAATGATGGTGGCAGCGGCAGGTACAAAGACAGTCTGCTGACAGTGTTACTGGGTCCATTGGCAACTAACCTCCAAAACACTCTACTTCTAGACTTTTGGTTCCATATAATAATATGTTTTCTTTACTGTTTAAGCTAGTTTTTGAGTCATGTGATCCATTTTATTGTAAGCTATATGACTTCCAGTCAGAAGCATCCTCACTGAGAAGAGACTGCCCCACTTGCTACTTGTGTGTCTTTGGGGAAATCTCATAAACAATGAATGTCTGGGAATATTTGTAAATTGAAGACAGCAATTATACATGTGTTGGAAGGTTGTCGTGAGCTTTGGCGTCAGAAAGATCTAAATTTAAGTGTTAACTCACCTTACCAACCTGAACGAATTACACTATCCCTTTCAGTCTGTTTTCCAGTCTTCAAAAAAGGTAATACTGCTTGCCATAACTTCAAAACTGTCCCCTGGCCTGAATACAATACGTTATAATAAAGTATCTAACAGGAGGAATGCATTTAGTGGTTTGTTTTCTTCTATATCAAGATAATTTAGTAAAATAATGTCTAATATTTGTTGATTTTTTATGGACTGAGCACTATCATAAGCACTCTTCAAATGTATTATTTAATCCTCCTAAAGACCCTGTGAAATCAGATGACAAAGATACATCTTTGGCGTAAAGATGTTAAGTGATTTACCAAAGGATATACAACCAATGAATCAAGGAGCGGAGACTTAAACTCACGTTGAGCGGGTCTTTATTCAGTACCTTCCTGCCTAAACTGAGGTTTCACCCCCTGTATTTCACCAAACTTCAAGTAACCATTGCTGCAAATCTTGGTTTCTAGAAACAGGTTTTTAAACATCAATAGATCAACCCTATTAGATAGATACATAAAGTTAGATAGATGATAACAGACAGACAAACAGATCTAAGACCACAAATACTACACAAAGAATACATTATCTATTCAAGCATCTTCTCAACCCCAGTGGTAACTGTGGCTTATTCTGGGGAAATTAGAGCAAGAGCTTCAATGCTGGTTTTATGGGGAGATGAAAGTCCTATCCTTGGCCCACCCCCAACCCACAAGCTGCTCTTGAAATTCTGAGCCCTGGAGACAGGATGGTAGTGACGACAGGGCCTTCAGATGGATTTGGAGATCCAGAACTAGAAACAACTACAGAAGAAATACTTGTATCTGCTTCTGGGGTCGCCTGTGGAAAATGTCAAGACTCTGTAAGATTTTCCTGCCTAATAACTTATAGAAGCAGAAGAAACATGTCTACTCTGTGTCTAGGAAGCATGTATCTCTCTGCAACACAAAGTCAACAGGTAGGAACAAGGCTTATTTATGTCAGAACAAGAGAATGTAGCCATGACGTGAAGTGTGACCCACGGTTGATCTGCAGAGAAGAGGCGTCTCAAGGAGAGGGACAGAGAAGGTGCAGGGAAGTCTTATGTTGCTAATTTCATAAAAATTATAAATGTTCTCAGTACTTAATATTAGTCACGCTTTGCTAGATTTGTCTTCTTTGTCAAGGAAGAAGAAAGGCAACACAATCATATGGTAAATAAACTTGGTGAAATCGAGAGCATCTTTTTAAATTCCTCATTTTTATGTACCTTCAGTGTGTGTGTGTGTGTGTGTGTGTGTGTGTGTGTGTAGGGGCCTTTAAAGCTGTCATTAATCAGGCCTCTCTGGGCCCATAGGAATGCTGAAAGCAAAGTTGGATTCAAGTTACTGCAGAAGACACTCAGATAATTTCTCAAAAAATGCACATTTAACATGAAATGGCTAATCACTTCACTGGAGTAAATTGCCTCTTTCAGACTTTCCATTTGGCTTCTTGTGTGTGACTCATTAATCCCCACGCATATCCAGGGTAGTAAGTGTTAGCAATTACTAGCTCTCTTCTCCAGATGGAGAAACAATGAGCTGCTAACAATAGAACCCAGAATCCCCAGTGGGGACATTTCATTCACTACCTCATGGAACAACTTCAAACCGAGTAGATCTTGGAAGCGGTAATAAGAATCTGGTTCTTCTCAAAACCCACAGATTTCCTACTTTATTATTAAGTGGCTTCTTGCGACTTTGTTTCTGTCTGACAGGATGTGTAGACACTTGTTATAGTAAAGTATAACTGGGTCACTTGGGTAAGCATATTTATTCCAGCACAAAAAGAGAGAAGCATGAGAAATGAAGAAAATCTTTTTTTAAAAATCACAATTTAAACCTTAGTTATGAAATGCTTCTCATATCTCAATAAGCCATCACAAGATTTCTGGGAGATTACTAGTATTTATGGCCGTGCGGAATTCCAAGTGTGTCGTTTACTTGTAAGAAGCAGGCTCTAGGCTGAATGGAAACATCTCAGGTATTTCCCTTCCTGTCGCTCACCGCCCCCGCCACCCATCACCACACAAACCACCCTCTGGGTGACAGCCCAGGAATGTGTGCACGCCTCTGCCCACCTCCTCCTTTGGACCGATTCTATTTTCCCGTTCCCGGGAGAGTTAACTGCACCCAGGTTTCAGGACATGAGCAGTATCTGTAAACAGCTCACAGGAAGAAATGTAAACACTGGGCAAGTGGGGAGCTCAGTCGTTTGAGTGTCCAACTTCGGCTCAGGTCATGATCTCACAATCTGTGAGTTCGAGCCCTGTGACGGGCTCTGTGCTGACAGCTTGGAGCCTGGAGCCGCTTCACATTCTGTGTCTCCCTCTCTCTCTCTGCCCCTTCCCTGCTCACATTCTCCCAAAAATAAATTTTAATTACAAAAATTAAAAAAGAAACATAAACGCTGAATAAATTTCTGGCAGAAATGAGGTGAGAGCAGGCACCCTGAGAGATAAGCCGTCCCAGAAGACAGGGAGCATCCTAACAGATTCTGCCGAGCCTGGCCACCTGGAGCTCCCTTTTGATAAGGACAGTCCCCAGAAACGGACAGTCTACGCTAACCTAGATGGATGGGCAGATGGATAGACAGATAGAGGGATACAAAATACACCGTGTATGTACTACACATAGTATATGATGTATAAGGTTATATGTTAGATACAATATACAGTCAAATTATGTAGTTTTTACATTAAAGTATATTTAGTTTTTAAGTTTATTTTTGAGAAAAAGATAGAGTGTGAGTGCATGAGTGGGGGAGGGGCAGAGAGAGGAGAGACAGAATCCAAAGCAGGTTCCATGCTGTCAGCAGAGAGCCCTATGTAGGGCTCAAACTCACAAAGGGAACCATGAAATCGTGATCTGAGCCAAAATCAAGGGTGGAAAGCTTAACCAACTGAGCTGCCCAGGGGCCCCTATATTCAAATATATTTTATTTTCACTATGTATGTATATATGCACTATGTGTGTATATACTGTGAATATAAAGTATGTTTGAATATAAAAAGATACATTTTATATATGTGTAATGTGCGTATACTCATAATTATACATATTATAATATATATCACGTATCCATTGATGTATGAAAGTTTAGACTCTCCATTTGCAGTGGCTTCTGTGTGTGCATCTGCTGTGTGTGTGTGTGTGTGTGTGTGTGTGTGTATAATACACACGCACACTATCTACCACTACGGACATGAAAGCGCAAGGGCTTGAGGGATGGACAAGGTGGTGTATGACTTATCAGAGTCTCAGAAGATGACTGAAAAATCAGGAAGAGGCAATACTCTAGGACCCGGTGTGCGAGCCGCAGACCCGGAAGCTCGGTCAGAATCCAGCAGGAAGAACGAAATGAAAGGGCCGTCGTTGCGGACCAGCAGAGCAGCAGAGACCAGAAGACCATGACCGTCTCTGAAGAGGGGGAGGGGTGGGGAGAGAGACAGAGGACAGAACAGCTGGGGCAATGGACCCAGCAGCTGATGATCCGCAGGCCAACTGTGGGCGGTTGGCACCAGTGGGGTAACCGCCTCCTTAGGCTTTCCCAGTCAGGACTCTCTCTTATCTGCGGGCAACAGAGAGGAAGGAAGGGATCAAATCCCAGGGATCAAGTCACATGTAATCATGTGAGTTATCAGCTAATTGAGTTCATGTATTAGCTGAGTTAATCGGCTTGGTTGGATTTAATGTCTGCGCCAGGGATCGGCCGACCCTAAGGGTTTGTGACTTTGGTTAGATGGAAAGTGTCACAGAGGATTCCTAACGCAGAAGGAGAAAACTGGAAACAAATATTTGAAGCCAGTGGAATCAGAGCATCGGCCTTACCTGTGAACTTGGCTGAAAGGCACATTTTCGAAGTTTCAGACTTCCTGAACCAGAACCACGGGGGGTGGGCCCAGTAATCCCTGTTCTAATAGACTCTCCACAAGGTTCCAACACAAGCTAAAATTTGAGAACAACTACTCTTGGGGAATTTAAAAAAACAATACCAGTATCTCTGGTCTATGATGAATTTTGCTGAAAGCACAGGTTTTGAAGCCAGCTGGCTTTGAGGTATGCATACGTCTGTGACACACGGGGTAAGGCCATGGACAACCTGGGTGAGGGGCACAGGCGAGTCTGATGGCCCCCTGCTGCACAGTGCTCACCATACAACAGGAGCAGTCGGAAGGAAGGAGAGAAACCGTGGAGTGCTCTTTGCACATGAATGCTTTCTCTCTTTTCACCAAGAAGATGAGGCAGAAGAGGAAGAGAGGATCAAACGGGAAGTCAGGAGGGAAGGTACAAGGCTGAGGAAGGCACAGAGATGAGGAAGATGAGAGATTGATGGTTGGTTCCAACAATAGCAGCATCTCCCATTTTTCCTGGGACATTAGGTTACTGACGCTCCACCTCTAAAGGTGTCTCTCACTGTCTGGGTCCCTTTATGCCCTAACTGCTCTTCATCTGACTCAGAAAAGTCCAACAACTGATCTACCTTGGATCATAAATGTCGGTCTTGAAGCCCCATACTGACCACCATTGTGAGATCGGCAACCTGAGCTCACTGGCCCGAATCGCCTTCCTTACTGCACTCGAACAGGTGCATGGGAGCAGGTGGGACCCACAATGTCGTCAGGACCCAGGCACTCATCCTCCGAAGTTACAACCAGTAGACTCAGATGCATTCTCCTAGAAAGAGAGTCAGGCAGAGAGACCTGTCCCAATTGAGGACAATGCTTCTGTAAGCCACACTGTGGTAGGAGCTGAGTTCCATGTGTGTCTGTACCTTCTGGGCTCTTAGAGGAGACACTCAGCCAGAGACAAGGGCCGACATTCTCTGACAGCCAATGGAGAAGGGTGGTGGCCACAAGTGGAGAAGCGCTAGGTAACTGAAGGAGGGAAGCCTTCTGCAGGCAAGCAGGGCACCGTGGGGCAACCCCAGCCTATGTCGGCAAGCAGGGGACCACGGGGCAGCCACAGACTATGCAGCTGCAAGCTGAGAGTTTATTTCACTTTGCAAAAGATATAGAGGTTCTAGCATCTGATTGTGAAGTCATAGTTAGGATTTGGTTTCTTTTTTTGGAAGGAGAGAGAGACAGAGTGTGAGTGGGGGCGGGGCAGAGAGAGGGAGACACAGAATCCGAAGTAGGCTCCAGGTTCTGAGCTGTCAGCACAGAGCCCAACGTGGGGCTCAAACCCAGGAACCACGAGATATGACCTGAGCCGAAGCCAGATGCTCACCTGACTGAGCCACCCAGATGCTCCAAAGTTAGGGTATCTTCAGAAAAAAAAATTTTTTTAAGAAAAAAAATTAAAATACATACTGCAAAAAAGAAATCCATTAAAATCATGTTACTTTAAGAGAAGAAGAACTCCATTATTTGATGAATGTTTAAGCCACATTGGGAAATTTGGGTACGAATACTATTGTTACAGGATTTTTTATCATAATCACAGGATTTGTTGTCTCACTGCTTCAAAGAATGAAGAGGTGGACACAAAATGAGCAGCAGACAAAAGTTTATTAGAGAATAAGATCAGAAAGGAAGATCAAAACCTCTTTGATCTCAGCCACAGCAACTTCTTACTCAATACTTCTCCAGAGGCGAGGAAAACAAAAGCAAAAATGAACTATTGGGACCTCATCAAGAGAAAAAGCTTCTGCACAGTGAAGGACACAAGCAGCAAAACTAAAAGGCAACCAACAGAATGGGAGAAGAAATTTGCAAATGACATATCAGATAAAAGGTTAGTATCCAAAATCTATAAAGAACGTATCAAACTCAACACCCCGAAAAAATAATCCAGTGAAGAAATGAGCAAAAGACATGAATAGACACTTCTCCAAAGAAGACATCCAGATGGTCAACCAACACATGAAAAAATGCACAACATCACTCATCATCAGGGAAATACAAATCAAAACCACAAAGAGAGACCACCTCACACCTGTCAGAATGAGTAGCATTAACAACTCAGGCAACCAACAGATGTTGGCGAGGATGTGGAGAAAGAGGAACCCTTTTGCACTGCTGGAGGAAATGCAAACTGGTGCAGCCACTATGGAAAACAGTATGGAGGTTCCTCAAAAAATTAAAAATTGAACTATCCTACGACCTAGCAATTGCACTACTAGATATTTATCCAAGGGATACAGGTATGCTGTTTCAAAAGGACATGTGCATCCCAATGTTTATAGCAGAGCAATCGACAATAGCCACGTATGGAAAGAGCCCCAATGTCCATCAACGGATGAATGGATAAAGATGTGGTGTGTATATATACAATGGAGTATCACTCAGCAATCAAAAACAATGAAATCTGGCCATTTGCAACTACGTGGATGGAACTAGACCATATTATGCTAAGCGAAATTAGTCAGAGAAAGACAAATATCGTATGACTTTACTCAGGTGTATGAGGAATTTAAGATATAAAACAGATAAACATAAGGGAAGGGAAGCAAAAAATAATATAAAAACAGGGAGGGGGACAAAACATAAAAGACTCTTAAATACAAAGAACAAACTGAGGGTTGCTGGAGGGGATTACGGGGTAAGTGGGTAAGGGACTTTAAGGAATCTACTCCTGAAATCATTGTTGCACTATATGCTAACTAACTTGGATGTAAATTTAAAAAAAAAAGAATAGTAAGAAAGCTCTCTTTACAGAGAAGGGACATTTGAAAGCTAATGCAGTGAATGCCCAAGGACTGTAGGGGAGGGTCCTTGTTTTATAAGGTTATGATCAGCCCTCCCCCTTCCCATCCCTCTTGTTCATTCTCAGATTCTACCCTTATTGGCTTGATAGCTCTAGGTGCTGGGTTGTCCATTCCTGATTGGATCATTTCCATTGTATGAGAGGGGTGGTCTATGGGCATGCTTAGGTCTTTTGTCAAATTCCAGAGGGGAAACCTGAGGGGGAGTATGTGGAGTCTGTTACATTCTTAAGAAGAACCTTATGCCTAAGAGGGCTTGCTGTGGTTCAGACACTCCAACACCAAAATAGGTGTTTTTCCCCACTCAGGCACCCACCCTAACCTTTCTCTCTCTGCCTACTGACTCCCATCTTCCTCTATCATATTATCATCTCCAAAACATGTCTTCTTTTAACTCCTGATTTATAAATTCTACTCTTCAAAATGTATCCTAAGGAAATAATTAAGAGAACCTGTTTTAAAAAAATGTAGACTAAAGTGATATTTATAACAATTTTAGTATACTGATGTTCATCAGAAGAACTGGATAATTTCTAAATTCCCAACAAAAGGAAGTAGATTAAATTAATTGTGGTGTGGCTGCATAATGCAAAATTCTCCAGCCAGGAAAATGTATTTCAAAGAATGTCTATCAACATAGAAAATATTTATATTTATATTTATATTTACTTATAAATATAAAAATATCTGAAGTGAAGGAAGCAAACAACAAAAAAGTTACTTAGTATTCTGCCATGTATGAAATAAAAAAAGGTTACATGAAAAAAGAAGGCTATACACCCCAATGCTAACCTTACACGTTTTGCATTGTAAAAGTAGAGATTTTATTATTTCTCAAATTAAACTGTTTCGCATTTGTGTCTTCCAAGTTTTCTATGCCTGCATTGCTTTTGTTATAAGAAATCAAAACAAAATCTATTTTAATCTTAAAAATTAACTACCTTGTTTGAAAATAAGGGAAAATTGCATCTATTAAGACAATCATCATTTCCATTTGAAATGTAAATACAGATCTGGCGGTTTAGTAGTTGGGATTTGGGGAGAAGAAACGTTTCATAATGCATGAATTCGTTTTCCTGATACTCAGTAGGACAGCCCCAAACAGCAGTTAGGAAACCAGTAAACCACTAAAAATGAGTAACTTTCTAGGTTCTTGCCAACAGAGGACTGGAAGGGCCAAGATCTGCCTCATTTTCACACCTCATTAGCACTTCTTTTAAACTGAGCTTTCCACCTGGCACCTCTGTGTCCTCAGAGGCCTGGGAGAGGATGTTTTCCATGGATAACAACACACCATCCATCTTTTCTTTATTGATCCAGCCCTGGCCTCCTCCCCTTGTGGATTCCTGCCGCTCGCCTCTTTCCCCCCTACCTTAATTTGGTGCCTGTGCCCCCTGCCTCGGGCGGCAGGGTGGGTACAGGAGATAGAAAACATATTAATACCTAAACAATAATACATCTTCAGAGGCCAGGCAGGGGGCAATTTGAACAGTGGTTCAGCACTGTCCCCTCCCACGTCTGGGAGGTCCTGGCGCCCCTGGGGTCAGGCTGACGTGCTTGTGCACTGGAAGTGGAGCCCAGGCCTTGTCGGGGTAGCAACAATTCAGGGAAGAACTTAAGACTGGAAACAGCAATCACAGTAATGGAAGCTAGGGGGTAAGGATCACTCTCCAGTGTTACCGGACATGAAGAGCACATATGAGCCCGACGGCACAAACAAGCTTGCTGTGAAACGTGAAGAAAAGAGAAGGGACATTCCAGATGAAAAAGGAATATGGTGACAAGACCATCAAAGTCAGCTTGTGAGCCCGGGATGGGCCCCTGGCCAGCAGACAAATGTAGCAGCGAGTGCATTCCGGGGAATGTTGGCAACGGCAGTAATTTGGTACGGCGCTACTGAATGAGAGTGTTAAATTTCCCGAACTTGAACACTGCAGTGCAGTTATTGTAAGACACTGGTTTTGTTCTTAGGAAATGAACATCAAAGTACAGATTAGAGAAGGAGGCGGGGCAAGAGGAGGAGAGGAAGACCAAGACTAACATCGAAAGCAAATGTGGCAAAATACATAGTGTTGGTGAATCTGTAAACTGTGAGCCGTTTCAAAATAAATTGTTATGCCTGGTTTGTTTCCAGAAGACATGTATCTGTTCATAAAGCACTGATACCTACTGGAAACAGCAGGACTTTGCAGAGAGCAACTGGTGACCCAGAGGTACCCATGAGGTTGAGGACAAAGATACAAGTGCCCAGCTGCAGACAGGAGGCGTCTAGTAAGGAGAGAACTCACTACTCTATCTGGAACTCTGCTCCCCTCTTCCATATGCCGTGTCTTCTTTCCTTCACTGTCCATGGTTTAACTGGGATGTGAACACAGACACTGCATTTCATCTGCCTCTTCGACAAGATGGTCAGGGGCGCATTTTGTCTGACATCAAATAGAGATTTGGTTGAGAAAACTTGATTCTGTGAAGACACCCTCTCTTGCTCACTCAACTTGTTTTATATTCTACTAAATTATTCTCTTACTGTTAAAAATCTGCATACCCTGAAGGATGAGAAATGCGACATTTTTTACTTATTGTTATAAAAGCCAAGATGTTTTTGATAATATTTTGTATTTAGTTATTACACATTGTAGGAAAAGCTTTCTCTAGATGGAGTAAGTTATTCTAAAAGAAGTCAATCTATAGTTTTTCCCCCAGGTCAAATGTCTTGTTGTTTCATGAAGAAACTGATCCCATTCACAACTGCACAAAAAACCATAAAATACCTAGGAATAAACCTAACCAAAGATGTAAAATATCTATACAATGAGAACTATAGAAAACTTATGAAGGAAACTGAAGAAGACACAAAGAAATGGAAAAACATTCCATGCTCATGGATCGGAAGAATATTGTTAAAATGCCAATACTACCCAAAGAAATCTACACATTCAATGCAATCCCAATCAAAATTGCACCAGCATTCTTCTCAAAGCTAGAACAATCCTAAAATTTATATGGAACCACAAAAGATCCCAAATAGCAAAGTAATATTGAAGAAGAAAACCAAAATGGGAGGCATCACAATCCCAGACTTTAGTCTCTACTACAAAGCTGTTATCATCAAGACAGTGTGGTATTGGCACAAAAACAGACACATAGACCAATGGAATAGAAGAGAGAGACCAGAACTGGACCCACAAATGTACGGCCAATTAATCTTTGACAAAGCAGGAAAGAGTATCCAATGGAAAAAAGACAGCCTCTTTAACAGGTGGTGCTGGGAGAACTGGACAGCAACATGCAGAAGAATGAAACTGGACCACTCTCTTACACCGTACACAAAAATGAACTCAAAATGGATGAAGGACCTGAATGTGAGACAGGAAACCATCAAAACCCTAGAGGAGAAAACAGGAAACAACCTCCTTGACCTCAGCCACAGCAATTTCTTACTCGACACATCTCCAAAGGCAAGGGAATCAAGAGCAAAAATGAACTATTGGGACCTCATCAAGGTAAAAAGCTTCTGCACTGCAAAGGAATCAATCAACAAAACTAATAGGCAACGGACAGAATGGGAAAAGATAGTTGCAAATGACATATCGGATAAAGGGCTAGTATCCAAAATCTATAAGGAACTCACCAAACTCCACACCCAAAAAATAAATAATCCAGTG
>CM053567.1:2738437-2778029 GCA_028646485.1 Cryptoprocta ferox
CCATTCGTAGCAACGTGGATGGACCTCGAGGGTGTCATGTTAAGCGAAATAAGTCAGGCAGAGAAACACAGATACCATATGTTTTCACTCATATGTGGATCAGGAGAAACTTAACAGAGGACCATGGGGGAGGGGAAGGGGAAAAATATAGTTACAGAGAGGGAGGGAGGCAAACGATAAGAGACTCTTAATTTTTTTTATGTCTTTATTTTATTTTGAGAGAAAGAGAGACAGAGAGTGAGTGGGGGAGGGGCAGAGAGAGAGGGAGACACAGAATCTGAAGCAGCTCCAGGCTCTGAGCTGTCAGCACAGAGCCCGACGCAGGGCTTGAACCCACAGACTGTGAGATCATGACCTGAGCTGAAGTTGGAGGCTTAACCGACTGAGCCACCCAGGCGCCCCCATTTTTTTAAATCTTTTTTTTTTTTTATGGAGACTCTTAAATACAGAGAGTAAACAGAGGGCTGATGGGGGTAGGGGAGAGGGGAAAAGGGGTGATGGGCATGGAGGAGAGCACTTGTTGGGATGAGCACTAGGTGTTATACGGAAACCAACTTGACAATAAATTATTTTTAAAAATGTCTTGTTGTTTCAAAGCTTTCTCATAAAAAAATCCAAACCCAAATAAGCTTGGAACCATGCAATTTAAAGTGTTTATTTTCTGCACCATTATAAAAGATTCTCTATAAAAAGAAAAATATATATTGGGGAGGGAACGTCCTGGCTGTAGAGAGGGGTAGAATCAGTCTGACTGCAGACTTTTGGAAGGTTACACCCGTGGTTCTCAGTCAGGACAAAGAAGCCCTGGTGAGGACATTTAAAGAAGCCTGGAGACATCTCTGCCTGTAACAAGTGGGGGCTGGCATCAAGGAAGTCGAGATTCCGACTACAAGTAGCTGGTGTGTGCCACATAGTGACTGGGCGCACACTGCCTGATACAATAGCTGCTTACATAAAACTCATTGCAAAGCATTCCACAGCCTTTCCAAATGCTTTCTGGCTTTTCAAAATATATCAGTTACCGCTCCATTTTCGGTCTCATACTGCCTTACATAACCTCAAGTCTCCAATATAAAAGCCTGTGCACCAGCCCTGTGCCCTCACCTCTGCCGCTTATTTTTAAGTAGACTTTTCACCCAGCATGAAGCCCAGCGCAGGACTTGATCTCAGGATCCTGAGATCAAGACCTGAGCTGCAATCAAGGGTTGGAAGCTTAACTGACAGAGCCACCCAGGTGCCCCTCGTCTCTAATTTTAGTGACTAAGGCTCAGTACCAATCTCTTCCTTTGCTCATCACGTTTCCCTCAATCTGTTCCCTTTCTCTCCCCATTACCCCCTCCCTCTGTCCATCCAGGACATGCTCCAATCACACGTGAGGCTGGCAAGACAGCTGCCTCTGTCACAGACAGGAAGTGGTACAATCAGGTAGGATTAGGAACCGTGCGCACACCTGCCAGATACAGACAAAAGCTCCTCGTGACTCATCCAAACGGAGGGACCAGGTCTGGAAGCCAAGTGCAAGGGAGCCTGGTGTGTGTGTGTGTGTGTGTGTGTGCGCGCGTGCGCATGTGCATGTCTGTACATGTGGTGTGCACAAGCGTGTGTGCCTGTGTGTCTGCACAAGCGTGTGCCTGTGCCCAGCACAGAGCTGGTCTGCCGTTCAGCAGCCCATCTACTGCATCAAGCATCCTCAGAAAGCCTGTTTCGTTCTTCTACATTCAGGGTCTATTAAGGAAGATGGTGTTAATGTGGACAAGTTTGCTTCCCTGGGGTTTTGGGGGGCCGTGGGACAGAAGCTGCCAAAACAGCTAACATTCCGGGACATTCATTACAATGACTCACCAAGTCTCTCATGTCACTCTAGTGTCATGTCACCTGAGCTTGGGGACTGCAACTGAGCTTTGATTCATGACCAATGTGGGTGCTTACCTCCTACCGCACTTCACACCTGATGGCAGTGTCTGCCCGTGCAGGCGACCTACCACACGATACTCTCCCTCTGAAACACGGCACGTTTCTTCCTCACGAGTGTCCAGCTGGGGTTCATTTCAATGTCAGCTGCATACGAGCACCGACAGGCATCAGAGGCACCTAACACTTACGGTTTCTAATTATAATATATAAAGTGTTCTTATAGAATTTACCAAAAGGTCGTTTATTCTGAAAAACATTTAAAGTTAAACACATTAGAAGGTGAGTATTCTACTACTAAGCTGTGATATTTATGTAGCTATTGCCATATCAGGCAGATATGTTTTGATGTAGCATGTTACTTTCCAAATGCATTAAGATGTACATAACAACTTTATTCTTTAAGATTTTGTAAAACAGTGCTTTTTCATGAAATATTTTAAAGACTATGGACAAATGTGGGCAAACTGTTAATTTCAGCATGTAAAAACAGAATATATATATATATTTATCTATAGTTATATTTACACAAATATTTTTATTATAAAAATTAAGTATAAAAATTTATTAATATAAACACTTAGCTATGACAGAAAGCAACATCCTTTCATTTTGCAATGCTTCCTTTCTCTCGTTATATAACTCAAATTGTCCTGAAAACTTGCTTTCTGAAAGAATAATTATTGCAATGTTAACCAATACTGTGGTTATAACAGAGAATTTTTCAAACTCAGATTTTAATGTTTTATTTATTTTTGAGAGAAGGAGAGAGAGACAGCGTGAGAAGGGGAGGGTCAGAGAGAGAGGGAGACACAGAATCCAAAGAGCTGTCAGCACAGAGCCTGACACGGGGCTCGAACCCACAAACCGCGAGATCATCACCTGAGCCAAAGCCGGAGGCTCAACCGACTGAGCCACCCAGGCGCCCCCCAAACGCAGATTTTAAGACCTGGACACCTGCCTTGTTGCAGGACAGAATTGCTTTTAAACAGTACAGCTACTGTTGACAGTTTGGAACTACTGAAAATGTAACTGAAAGCTATAAATGATTTATTCACCCTCCGGTTTCAGGATACAGAAAATCATTTTCAAACTTTGTTTTGGTTTTCCAAAAGATTTTAATGACTTTCCCCAACACCAGGTCTTCTAGATGCAAACACAAGGAGCAAAGACAGACCCATCTTAGAAACACAGGGTCCAGTAAAGGAATCCGGCGACAGACTGAGCTGCGGTACACGTTACAGTGTGGACGCGATGCGCACATTGCAAGCGGCGTGTCGTTGCTGTGTTTTTATGTGGCACTGTCTCAGCGCCACACCCTCCTCATCTGTCTTCAGCTACAGTGTGAAGGTGTGTGGCTGCTGTCCTCTGCTTCTGGAACAGGGTGTTCCCATGTTTCCATCTACACGAGCAAGTCTAAGAAGAGTCGCGGTGTTTAGAACTCTAGCTTTGGGCCCAGGCCTGTGCTGCACATTCTTTTTATACCCAGGGTTCAAAATATGTGCCACCCGAGGGCACCCAGCTAGAAAACAGAATAATACCACTGAAAATTCAGGTGCCTTTTTGGTTTTTTTGTTTGTTTGTTTGTTTTTTCTGGTTACCTTCCGGACTCACTCTCATTAAAAGGTTCAACAGGAATATTGTAACATCCAGGTTAAAATGCACCCTTTAGTCTCAAGCAAATACCTCTGGGCAAGGACATGCTCACACTGACCTTCAGTACTTTCCCCGCGTTACATAACTTTTCTGCAACCTGAATCTGGATCTCAAGTTTATTATTAATCTTGGAGTAATAAAAGAAAAAAAAATCTTACAGATCTACCATGTTTCATTAGATGCTATGGGAAATCTAAATGTCTACTTCTGAAGTGGATATTAAAACCCATCAGTGACATGAAAGTCACTATCAAAATGTGACACTAAGTAAGCTGTCACATTTTGGAACCTTTCTAGATGTTGATCCCATGTGTACATTTTGTGGACTGCTATGTAGTCGGGACGCTTCCTCCATGGCACATGTAGTCTGATACAGTATATTTTCATTTTTTTATGAAATAATCTTATTTAGAAGATATGCTAGAAAGGATAAGCAAGTCTCAAGCTGAGATCGAAACGTGTTTACTGTGCTTTACCTGAAACTGTGACGTGCCACAGAAAGCTGGCATGAGGGGGCACTGACTGCTGGTGGTAAACGTGCCTCGCCCATGCCAACGGAGGGCTCCGGAGGCCTCCCTGTGCCCTGGCTTCTGCCTTGCCTCCGTTCTGTCGCCACAGAGTGCACTGTCAGTTATTCTAAATGGACATGCTGCTTGTCGTTCAAGGCTTGAGCTGCTGACTGACCGTGGACACACGTCTCCCCACACAGTCACAGTGACAAAGCATCGTTCGGCCTCCAAAGGAAGGACATCCCACACTCAGCACGAGGACTACTGCGTCGCCTCCAATATGTGAACGTGAGTCCTTCTAGAGACGCATCTGGCCAGCTCTCCTGCTCGTGGCTTCACCATCAGCCACGCCTTCGCCAGCCCTGACCTCTCCCCTGAACGCGCAATGCTTCTCTCCCACTGACCACCCACATCTCCTTTTGACTCTCTAACAAGCACCTAGAACTTTCAGTCTCCCACTCCTACCTCTAAGCCTGCTCTAACCCCACATAAACCTGGAGGAGGAGGCTGTATCCTTCAGTTTACTAGACCAGAAGCCTTTGAGCCAATCTTGCCTCATTTCACCCTAAAGCTTACCCCACTGGAAAATCCCGTTAGCTCTACCTTCAAAATACCATGTAAAATGGCCATTTCTCACCAATAAGGGACACTTTAAGAGGGTTTCAGAAAACAGCACTGCATTAAGACATTCATCATTGCCAAGCTTCATTTCTCTAGCCGCATACCTTATCAACTGAAAAACTGAAAAGTTATACATCTGAAGTTTAAAAACACATTTTCATAAACAATCTATTTCAACAGTCTGCTTATTTGTCTGTTGTCCTATGTAAATACAAAGTCATCAGGGCGCCTGGGTGGGTCAGTCGGCTAGACGTCCAACTCTTGACGTCGCCTCAGGTCATGATCTCAGGGTCATGGGATCAAACCCACATTGGGCTCTGGGCTGACAGCGCAGAGCCTGCTTGGGATTCTCCTTCTCCCTCTCCCTGCTCAGTCTTTCTCACGATAAATAAATAAACTTAAACAAAAACTTGTTAAATCAGGGACGGTTCAAAAAGAGTGAGGTAACAGTGGTTCTAGATCATTCCTCCTGTGGACCGCCCGGCCTGCTGAGGCCCATGTTCACCGTCCACAAGGCAGTGACTATGCGTCTGGTTAGAAAACCAATGATTCCGGGGGAGCCCCGGCTGTGTCACAGGGGTGTCCCACCGTGTCCCAAGGATAACTCTTCCCTACACAGTAACACATAACACAGTGACCAACACACACCCGATACACGTCATTATATATTTATTCTCACCCTCCTTCCCAGAGATGACAGTCTCGGTCCTGAGAGCAGCAGCGTCACAAATCAGCTCTTGTTCTCCATCTGAAGCTGACAGCTGCATTTCACCCATGACAGCCTACAGTTGTCACATAAAATATACAATCTGAACCCAGATCGCTGATGTGAAGACTGGATGTCACTGCGGGGAGGGGCCGAGTAAATGACATCCAGTGAGGCAGAAAGGGCCATGATCAGGTCTCATTTGTGTTAGAATCACAGATGTTTTCAGGAAACAACGGCCCCACCCATTCCCACTCGTCTTCACAACAGGCGCACACACACACACATGCACACGGAAGCACACGCAAGCACACACACACACCATCACTGAACACAGCATCCTTTCCAATTTTAGTATCTTAGTACTCATCTCCAGTTTCACTGAATTGTAAACTGTACTTTGTGGGTGCTGATGTAAAATGACATTATTAGTCAAAATTTAGAGATAACAGAAATATAAAGATTTATTAAATTATGTCATACTCTATAATGGAGTTTGGAAATATAAGTATTTGTTGTGAAGTTGAAATATTTTGACTTAGATCGAGTGCAAATGTCAGGTGTGTATGTTAAAGTAAGTGTAAGTATATATGTATATATGTGTTTAGAGAAAAATGCTACAGGCAATAGGATACACAGCATTGTAAAAAATCATAAGAAAACAAGACTCTAAAACTACAATGTTAAGAGAAATTAAATTGAAAAACAGGAATTAGTAATGATTATGTGAAGAGTGTGGGAGAGGAGCTAAATTTCTACTCAGAGAACCAATACATCCTTCTCAAGGTAAGTCAGTCTTTCATTTGCTGAGTGTGTGTGTGAGATCCAAGCAGGAAAACCTAAGTAAGAATGGCTGAGTTCCAGGTCGGAGCAAACACAGGGGTCACTGGGCATCCCAGCAGCTGATAAAAGCTTTGGGTCTTGAGCAGAACAGACCAGGGCACAGGCTGGTCGCAACGGGTCTACCAGTTAGCCCAGGCCCTCCTGGTGGCCAGAGTCCACACAGCCTGAGTCTGTGCCTCGTCACCTGCCCCGAGCCCGCACTCCAGGCCTGGAGGAAGGACGGGCTCTCCGCTGAACTGGGAGACATGGGAGACATGAGCTAGTCTCAACTCAGTTCAGCCACCAAGCGTCACGTGTGGGATGCTGTCTTGTCTTCATGCAGCTCTCAAGCTGCAAATGCCATGTGTAGGGGGACTGACAGAGCAAAGACATTTTCTTTAGATTAAAATCGCCAGTTAGAGAGAGAAGTGATTTAAAAAAATAGCATGTGCTTCTTCGGACCAGTTCATTTTCATTCCTCGCATGAAAATGTACATTAATGTTTCAAACTCCAATTCTAGAGCAAACTCCTTCCTTATGATGACTGGTACACAGACCACACAGCCTTTTACAAAAACAAATGTAAATAAAACCACCAACATCTTATCAATCATCATCTAAAACATTCAGTTTTTGGTTCCTACTCTTAAGGTGAAGCAAGAACTTGAGAAGTCTGGAAGCTATTGAGTGCACATCCTCTTGTTTGTTTAAAAAGTCCCCCCCCACCCCCGCACACACACAACTGTCTGTGGTCAGCGTGTCCATAGCTAATTTGGCCGTAATTTTTATTTTAGCTATTTTCTATAGACATAATAACTCTTTTTTCAACTCAAATATCATTGGCTTATCTGTTACTTTATAAAATTAAATACCTGTGATGGCAAATGGCACTGCCATAAACCGCTTTGGCGCAAATGCACAAGTAATTACGGGGGCATGTTGCACACCTGTGGGGTAACCCAAGTGCGCTGGGGACTGGGTAGAGAGCCCTGTAGTGGTGAGAGCTCCACCTGCGAGTGCCTCAGGCAAGAAAGGCAAGAGGCATCGAAGGAGCCAATTAATCCTGCAAGTTGAGTGAGTGGACGTTATCTCACACACACACACACACACACACACACACACACAAACAGAACCTTCTACTGCACACTCACCCATTTTAAGTCATTTATAATTTAGCATGAACTTGCAAATAGAAAGTGGAAACTTACTATTTTGTTAGAAAACAAGAGAGGGTGGCTCCCATCCCAAGAAAGAAGACAGCATGTTCTAATATTCTCAAAGCGGACCCAAGAGAGATTAACGATGGAAGAAGCACCAGGCTTCGTTTCAGGAGGGAGCAGAGCGGCGGGATCTCCTCCCTGTGACCCTGGGGACAGGGGAAGGGCCAGGTGCCCACCAAGGGCTGGTGCCTGATCCACAATCCCTCTCCCTGCAGAGCTGGTGACATCACTTCTATCCCACCGCTGAAACTAAAACTGGAATTGGAACCCCCCCCCCCCGGGGAATCCGACGGGAGCGACTGAACAATGTCCGAACGCCCCTGCCAGGCTCACGGCTGCTCCCAGAAGAGCATGCGGTGTGTGGACGCGGCACAGAGCTGGAGGGATGCGTCTCGAGGGAAGGCCTGCAGCCCGAGTGAGAGTGTCTCCTACCAGCTCATCACCAAGGAACAGGACGGGGAAGGAAAGGCAAAACGTGAGTGCCCTGGACACCAGACCTCTGCCACTGGCCCAAGGGTCATGGAGCCTGGGGCCCAGGGACACTCCAGCACTGCCTGAGAAACGCACCCGAAGCACAGGCCGTCATTCTATGAGCTGTACGTGCTCCTCCCTCTTTGCTACGCTCTGCTGATCACCTACACACAATGCTCTGGGCTCTCAGACAGTGAAAACCGGGCTTTAGGGCAGAGAAATCTGCAAGCGGCCCCATGCTCGGCCTGAAAATAATCTGCATACGCTCAAGGAAGAGCCAAGACGAGGCACTTCGGGCTGCCACATGGAGCCTTTTTCCGCCCTTCCCGTCCTTGCTGGGACGGGTCTCTTCTGTAACAAAGGCTTTAGACACCACAGACTCACTTTACCAGCCGGCTAGCTGGCAATGTGTAGGATATGGGCATATGACCCACTCACGGGCAACTCAACATGGGGGAGAGTCTGTGGGGGTGTATCTGGGAAAGACGACCCTCCGTGGTGAGTCCCTACCCCACTCTCACTGCATTCGGGCACCGTCCTCAGAGGTTACTGTCTCTCGGAGGACACCCAAGCCAAGAAAACACTGATGAAATCAACCCAGAAGCTTGATGTGTTTGCACCATCAACGGACCACTGGGCCCCTGTCTTCAGACGTCTTGATGCTGAGAAAAACAACCTCTACTGTTTCAGCCACTTTAGGTCATACAGTGCTCCTTCCAGACAATCTCTGAAAGCACGAAAATAAAGAGGACATAGAACGTTAACGCACTTCCCTACAACGCAGATCTCTGGGGACTTCAGTCATGCGGCAAACAGCTCTCAGTACAGCAGAGAGTAACTAGAAGGCCTCTGCACAAGGAAGCCCGGAGCCATGCAACAGACCTCGTGCACTTTGTCCCCAAGGAAATTCTGCTACTCTCCTAATATTTGGAATTAATCCTAAGACTGCAATTCAGACCAACGTGCGCCCATGTGAGTGGCCCCCTGATGAAGGCACTGGAAGGGGCTGCTAGGAGGAGAGACCAAAAATGAAAGAGGAATGTGATCGATGAACTCGGACAACACTCACCACACCAGCTCTGCCCTGGGTACGGCTGAACACAGGTAAGCACTGCCTCGTCCCCAGAGAGGCCCCGTTCCATTGGGCCTGCAGGGCAGACACGCTAAGGAAGGGGTTAAAATGGAAGGTGGGTAGCACGGTGTAGAGTTCTAGAGAGACAGGATCACAGAGGTCTGGAGGGATGTGGGAGGACGTGACCGTTACAGCACCAGAGGACACTTAGCTTATGAAAAATAAAGTCCACAACTCAAAACTCTTTTGAGTTTTTAAAGCTTCTAGCCTTGAGGTCAATGTGACATTTTATTTCAAGCAAATACTGCCAAGAATTTGAGCTGTGTGCTCTTGCTGACAATAGCAGGAATTTTGTGGAATATGGTATAAGAGATGTGGTTATTTTTCTTGTTTTGGAAGGGGAGTTGCAGTGGACGGGCATGCTTTTTCTGTGATCTTTTGTGTTCATTAGAGACCAGATCAATATAGATTTAATGCATAAGAAAAAGACATGGTACTATTACTTTACAGTTTAAGTGCATTATGTCATATTTAGTTAAGAATGAGGCAAATAAAACACTTAATATATACTATATATTTAATATATATCTATATATTTATGTAAATAGTTGTATTAAAAATTAGAAATGTACCTTCTGTGAATACATAATAAAACAGATTATATTTTTATAAATATTACGTAAAACTGTATGATTTTAAAGTAACGCTGGATTCTGTAAAGGGTTCTAACAGCTACATAATGCATATCCCTGAAACAAACGTGCAAATAGGGGAAATGATGAACTACCATTTGTATTACCTTTGCCAGCGTTTTATCTCATTCCTAGTGTTTTTAGTCGTATTTCAAATGAGCAGCCTCAGGTAACAACATGTGCGTGTAAAACGTGTACTGGAATGTCACCACTCAGATCGGGGAGCATCGGTGTTCTGCCCGGAACACCTGTTTGATGAGGAATCAGTCAGACCCGGAGTGATGACACGCCTCGCTCCTCAGGTGAGAGAGAGGGTCCTGCATTTCCTTCCTCGGATTATAAAGGAGCAGACTCCTCTCGTCCACTTGCTTAAAACAAGAGGACCTGCGCTGTCTCCCGTGCCCGCACCTGCTCTTCTCCATCTTTGGTGAAGTGTCGGCTCCGTGCCAGGCAGGTCCAGGCTCGCTGCCAGCACTGACCCCTGTAAGACGCATGACGACTCCAGGTAGGCAGCTGGTCTGCTGATACCGAAGGTCCCAGGAGCCGGGTCGGGCGGGAAGACTGTGTCACAAACAGGAAGCGCCAGGCCCGGCTGCTCCAAGTCAGAGCCCAGACCCTCCTGCCGCTGCCCCTGCCCCTGCGGGCCCTGATGCTGGCCAACGGCCAAAGGTGGAATGAATGCAGAGAGGAACCCATCTGTCCCTTCTTGAAGATACATCCAAAAATATGGCACCAACATCGAGTCTTACTTTAATTCGTGCATCAGAGAATCACACATTTCTGCGGTACGTGGATCTCAATTTTTTATCACCTGGTCTATCAGTGAGATGAACACTGCCCGTTACTTGAGGGGACATTTATGCCACGGACTGAATTGGGTCTGCCCCAATTCGTACACTGAATGTGACTGGAAATGGAGACAGAGTCAATAAGAAGGTCATTAAGATTAAATGGGGTCCTAAGAGCGAGGCCCTGATCTGGTAAGATTAGTGTCCTTAGAGGAGGACACATCAGAGAGAAGCCCCTCTCTCTGCACTTGAGGACACACATTACAGTGAACTCACTCCCTCTCTGCACATGAGGATACGGCACACAGATACCATTTGCTCCATGACAGAACAGGCTGGAACCTTGACTGTGGACTTCCTCATCACCAGAATGTGAGAAAACACATCTCTCTTGTTTAAGCTATGCAACCTGCGGTATCGTGTAATGGCCCAGTCCACTAATGCGAATGTAAAGATTCTCTGAACCAAGTGACACTACTCGCAAAATAAAGGACTTGGGAGAACAATGACCTAAGAAGAACAATGACAGGGTCCAGAATGTCCCCTATTCTGTGGGGCAAATGACCCTGCCTTCCCCACAAACACATGGTAGGACAATGTAAAAGGAGGACTTTTAGATCGTGTGCTAAAAGGTGTTTGTGTGTACCCTTCCTCCTTTTCTTCCTCCTACATGTACATCCACGTACAGCCTACTGGTGTTTGCCATTCTGCTTAAAATGGTTTGATTCCCTGAAATCTACATCCTACAAACCTGTATATAGTGAGGAAATCTTCTTATTAATGGAAAAAGAGTAATTAAGTAAAAGAAGTGTTAAGTCTCTGCCACAGGACAGAGTAAAACCACCCAACATCTGTGTACAGAGAGGAAAGTCTGTGTCTCCAGACTCCTATAAGAACTTTCTGATGATGTGCTTTTATGAAAACAGAGGGCTGTCCGTGCATTTGGCTGCTCAGAAAGGTAAGTGTTGTTCCTGCAGGAAGCTATTGCTTTGGGCACGTGAGTCCGACAGAACTGTGCGTAATCACCCAATAAAATATGGGAAAACAATGTTAAGTAGGTCAGATGATCTACAGCAGCCCCATTTCTGCTGCTACACATTTGTGACGTGAATCATCTTTCCTTCTATAGCCTCACCCTTTCCACGTGGCCGTGCAGACCTGGGCTCCAGGTAGCCCATCAGATGGTAATCTGTTCCCAGGTGGCCCATGTGTAGCTCTGTGTCCAAGGCAGCCCAGCTGCTAGAAGGCAGGAAGACCGCACACCTAGGCCCCACTTCAGCCACTGGCTTTTGCTCTTAGACTCTTTTTTTTTTTTTTAGTCTTTTATTTGGGGGGGGGGTAGAGAGAGAGAAAGCGAGCGAGTGCGCGTGTAAGCAGAGGAGGGAGCAGGGAGGCAAAGAGAGAATCCCAAGTAGGCTCCATGCTGTCAACACAGCGCCCAACACAGGGCTCGATCTCACGAACCGTGAGATCATGACCTGAGCTGGAATCAAGAGTCGGCTGCTCAACCGACTGAGCCCCCTGGGCGCCCTTGCTCTTAAACTCTTCCTCACAGCGGCTGTATTAAAACTGATGATAAATGTCAGCCTCATTTAGACCCAGGAAAGCTCTACATAAGACGTAAACATGTGAATACAGAACAGGAAGTAAAGCAAACAAAAAAGCATTTTTGGATACTATTTAGGTAGCGGGTTTAAATACTTCACTTGTGTGAACGTTGTCCACACCCAGGGACACTGTGCTCATGCGGGAGGCGGGCGTGTCGCCTGGAAATCACTCAGGCCTCGTGCACAGGATGGAATTGGAATGTGCTTGGGAACGGCAAGCAGAAGGAAGTCTGGAACATCAAGACGCACTTCCTTCCGGTGAGGAGCATACAGAGACCCCCCCAAGGCTGCCAGGAAGTTGTGACTTTGGCTCAACATTTCAACCTGCTCACTGCCATATCCGCTGTCCTCTTCTCTGCTTATGTAATCGATCCTCTGGCACCGACGCACTTACCACACTCCCTTGTCTTCTCTCTCCCCTTCCTTGACTTTTTCCATCCATTTCCTTCTTTCTGTGGCCCCACTTCCCCGTCTGCTTTCCTGAAAACCGCCAGAGTTCCATCCTCGCCCGTTCCCCTCTGCATTTTCTTGGTCCTCCCCCCAGGGATGCAAGCGGCTCACGAACACCTATGCTGCTGTTTGGACGTGACGTGCTTGCATCATGTCTTCTCTCCACCTCCATGCTCCCGTGGGAGCTGCACACATTTCTAGCTGCAGCAAAACACTGTGTTTTGGAACACGGAAAGTCTTAGAAAGCATCCTAACTTTTATTTCTTTTTAAGAAACAAATTGTATAGTAATAATAATAATAATAATACCTTGGCTGAATGTAATAAATAACTACAAATACTGTTAAACCTTTTCCCTGTGTATAGATCATAAAACACATGAAAATTTGGTGTCACTTGTAAGTGATTACACAATAGTTTCTCTGAAAAGTTTCTTCAAAAGTTCAAATTAATATACAAGAACATCCTAGTAGAATGAAAAATGAAATGCTGAATGCAAGAGTCCCCCATTAGATGGTACACTAAATCTATTTATGACATCTTAAAAATTTTTTGACTAATTTATCTTAATAGGTAGAATAATGTATTTGTTTAACTTTATGAGCCTGGTCCACTGTCCTTCAATACACTTAAAAGCATGCTGAACATAAAATAACACATTCTTTTCTGAAGGGCAGGTTCCATGACACTTGGTAAAATTCATCCATTCCTTTAAAATATTTACTGAGCACTTAATAACGAAAGAAATGTCTTTAAAGTCCAAAGAATCTGGCTGCAAGTCGTGGATTTGGGGAAGAGTCCAGACAAAGGAGGGGCCTCAGGCGGACAATGTTCTGGGAACACATCGAGCAGCTCACTTACCGAGCCCCGCATGCAGCCACTTATTACTCATAAAAAAAAATGACGTCCTACTGCTTGTCAGGCCCAGGGCTGGGCATGTGGTAAAAATTTAGTGGGAGACAGACAGGTAAGCAGAAGAATTGTGGGTCACAGGGGTAGGGCTCGGAGGGACATGACAAAATGCTAAGTAGCCCAGGGACAACAGGGAGCCTCCGGGTTAGGAGACACCAGAGCTGCCCACATCCGGAGACTGCAGGCAGTACGGGCGCTGGCCTGGACTGAGGGGGCTCCTCTTTATGTCCCGATGCAAGAGGGAGCCGAACACACTGAAAAGGCAGCAAAGAAAACTTGTTTCCTTTTTTTCAAAGAAAACTTTTATATGGTGTTTTTCAGGGCTTGTAACAAATTCTCTTGACAAGAATGACACTATTTAACACCCATCAACTGGAATAGCTCATCCAAGGATGCTAAAATGTAGAAAATTGGGTAACTTGAATTCAGAAAGACATTAAAAACAAAACAAAATAAAAAACAAAAGCTATACACAAAATTCCCTTTATACTTGTTCCGGATTTCCTTTCTTCTTTCTCACTTTTTTTTTTTTTTTTTTTTTTTTTTTAGTAAGGGGCAAGACTATTCAATTGTTGATTAGCGGTAAATATATCAAATACAGAAATACAGCATAAATCACATAAAGAGAATTTCTGGATTAGGAGCAGAAGCGGAGAGTTTCTCACCATGAAATACCGAGAGCCTAACTAATCCAGAGCCAGCACAGAGGCATTTAATAGCAATGATTACAATACAAATAATACCATTATTATTAAAAAACAAGAAGGACTCAAAAACTTCAGTGGGTTAACTCTCCAACAACCCAGCACCAAAACATAAACTTAGGATGTAAACTTTAGTTCAAATATGGCTTTCATTTCATTAAAAATAAATGGAAAACATGGGAAATACTACAGTTCAATAATTTTTCTTACTGATGACTGCATTTAAGTGTATAAACAGTTGATCCTGCATATGTATTTCCTATATTAACTGCTCTGCTTTATTCACATACAACATACATTTCCTCAATAGGAATTGCTCTCCTTATCTCTTTATTTTTAAATTCTTTCCTTTACATAAAGTTTTTGTGGTGGGGGGAGGGGCAGAGAGAGAAGGAAGGAGAATCCCAAGCAGGCTCCTCTCTCAGTGCAGAGAGAGGACGGCCCTGGGATCATGACCTGAGCTAAAATCAAGAGTTAGACGTTCAACAGACTGAGCCACCCAGGCACCCCAACTCTCTTTATTTATTTTTTTAAAATTTTTTAATGTTTATTATTTTTGAGAGAGAGACAGAACATGAGCAGAGAAGGGGCAGAGAGAGAGAAGGAGAAACAAAATCCGAAGCAGGCTCCAGGCTCTGAGCTGTCAGCACAGAGCCCAACGTGAGGCTTGAACCCACGAACCGTGAGATCATGATGAGCCCGTCGGAAGCTTAACTGACTGAGCCACCCAAGCACCCTCTCTTTATTTTTATATCATCCTGATCTTAAAAGTGAGATGAGCATGCTTTCATTATAGCTTTTTAAAAATGTTTAAAGCTTTTCAATTTGAACTTGTGGCTGTAACTTTGAGACTTCTGTACCAAATGTAGGGGGATTCCTTTGCGTGCCCCTTGTCTTACAATTTGGACGGGCAATTCCATTCTAGATGCAGGAGGTGAGAGTGTGTGCGTGTGTGTGTGCATGCATGCGTGCCCAGTAACTTCCATATACTAGGATGACCTAATACTAAGAGCGAATTCACTTAATGTTAGCTCTTCAGAACACTGTCGCTGAATTTAACATGGACTGGTTTCATATACAGCTGACCCTTGAGCCATGCAGGGGTTAGGGATGCTGACCCCCACTTGGTTGAAAATCCATGTATTCCTTAGGCTTCCCCAAAACCTGACTATGAATAGCCTGCTAATGACCGGAACCCTTACCGACAACATGAAGAGTCAAGAAATGCATATTATGTGTGTTGTATGTATTATATACTACGTTCCTGTAATAAGGTAAGCCAGAGGAAATCATAAAGACGAGAAAATACATTCACAGTACGGTGCTGTACTCATTGGAAAACGTCTGGGTGTAAGTGGACCCAGGCAGTTCAAACCTGTGTTGTTCAAAGGTCAACTGTACTCGAAATTAGTCTAATTTTCCAAATACTAATTTAAGTATTCAGAACAATTTATATGAATAGCACCATAAATCCTGAAAATGAAGTGTAACTTGCCACGGGTCCAAGAAATCAGTACTAAGAAGCAAAAGTGTTTCCTGCGGCCTGGAAGAGAGGCTCTGGGAAGTAAAATAATGCATATTTACTCCCAACACCTTTTGGAAAAACTGATGATAAACAGTATTAAATTAGAAAGATGATCACGTTTGTTGATAAATGATGTAATTATTGTCCCACAAAAGAAACCTGATTTGGGGCTCTGTGCTGAAATGAACTGCCCAGCGCCCTGATGACACTTTTTACTTGGGACACAGGTAGCTCGCATCAGTGTTTGGCATCATGCCATAATTATCTCAAATCTGTGAAACACAACACAAAGAGGAGCCTTCCAGGTCGCCTAAGTCCTGAGACTATTCCTGTTACTGACCACCACTGGGTAACCCTAGTTTTTCTTCCTTACAAAGAACTAACCATGAATTGATCCCTTTGGGATCTCCCACTGTAAGAGAAAGCAGTGGTGATGCTGTAAAGCAGATAAGAAAATAATGTTTTTATTAACAGTCTGGGCTTTTCAGAGAAGCTCAAATCAATTTCAAACTCTGTTATGTTAATTCCCCTAACACCCCTATGAAAAAATATCAGCAAATATAATGAATTCCCAAAATGCAATATAACTAGGGAGTAAAATCATAGGGCATAAAATAACATTCCCAAATGGACTATAAAATTTTAACATCTTTAGAGAAACAATGCATATGAATCTAAAATATGAAAGGACATTTCCAAGCAGGAGCATGTCCTGACTGTGTGATCCAAAGAACGGTCACCGAAAACTTGTAAGAACAAAACAACCGCACGGGTTGCTCACTTCGAACAGTATGTCTCTGGCCGTCAAGTTCATCCAGCGCTGACCCTGTAGGCAGCCACATGCCCCACAATGAGGCATACTCACGGGGCGTGGGCCTGACACGGCACAGTCTGTAAACTACTGCCGGGTGCATTGCCAGATTTGGTTGTGCGGCCCAATCTCCCTCGGCTGCTCGCCTGTCCCCGGGGTCTTGGACATGTTCCCTCAGCTCCGCGCTCACCTCTTACCCATGTGTAGCGTGGGAATGGCTCTAACATTCGCCTCGTGGGATTTCTGAGAGGATTCAAGCTATCCTGGACCGTCACAGTGCCTGGCACAGAGTGAGGGACACACAGGTGAGGAGTACCCTCACCGTGGCCGTTAGATCACCCCGGCAAACACGCGGGTCAGAAGTGCACCTGCACACTGTGTGCGGGCCCGGTGCCTTCTTCCCAGTTCTTGCTGACGGGGCCGGGGCTTGAACTCAGTTGCTTAGACTCTAGGGCAGGCGATTCTTGCACACAAGGCTCCTCTGACTTGCAGAAGCGTCCCCGGGCGATGCATGTCAGAGCAGCTGGGGTGGAGCATAGGTGAGTGACACAAGTCCACACACCTGGCCAGTGGGCGCGTGTTTGTGGCCACCACGGCAGCTGGGCAGGCAGGTAAGGGCCGCAGACACAGAGGAGAGAAGACGGCATACACACAGTGATGAGGGACATGATGGACACGGAGGGGACGGGGACGTGTGTCCCGGAGCTGAGGGAGGGTGCGGCCCACCCTACGGACAAGCGGAAGAGTTGTTCTCCCACACCGTCGAAAACATGAGAAAGAGCCGTTTTGTAGCTGGGTTTAAACAAGGGAGCCGCTTGCTAAGAGGATATTTACGGACTGTAGTGGTATTTCATCTTAACCGGAGACAGCGGATCTGAAGATAGTTCATGAAGTAAAACGCGCATATGGTTGTGATCAGCCTGGGATTAACGGTGAGCATAGCATGGTCATCTGTGACCAACCAAGAGAACGAGACCGTCCTCTCCTGTTGGCTACGGCACATGCTTCTGTGCTCCAACAGTCTGTGCGTCTACACTGTGAAGTTGTCGGTCCTATTTAAATACTCTCTGTGTCTTTCTTTCCCTCCAGCTGTCTCTAACTTAAATATATGAACATCAGGACTCCACTTTATTTGCTGGCAGCAGTGATAAGAGCGTGAAAATCCACAGGCACGTGAGGACTTGGTGAGGACTGAGACGAGCAGCATCCTTAGAGAAGGAAGACAGGAGACCAGGAAGAGAGGCTGATATACTTTTGTCCTGAGTACACAGAAAGGAACAGTTTGTTAAAAGAAGATTAAAGAGTGAGTGAGAGGCGAGTGACACTACTGGCAGACGAGGAGATCTGGAGAAGAGAAGAGCTTTGTCAAAGCCGAGGGCCATACACTCAGTCTGGGACATGACAGGTTTGACTTTACAAAGAGGCATTTAAGTGGAAGTTTTCTGGGAGTAGTGACAGGACATGTGGATAAGACCCAAGAAAAGGATGACATTGAGACACACGTTTGATAGTCAACGAGACAGACACTTTGTTCCAACTTCCCTGGAGCGGAGTGTGAATCTCCAACAATCAGACAAGTTAGGCGAACTCAAGTTTTCATCTCGAAATCACAATGTTTGTTGTTAGCCCGTGAAGGGATTTCCGCTCCAGTTCCACCCTAATCACCTCAATCAATTCTATTCCCAAACCATGTTATTTTAGACAAAATGGAAACTGGTAAGTGTTAACATGCACAGGATCTATGAAATATCCCACGGAATTTCATCTTGATGGAATGTCAATAGCAACCATTTTCTCCCCATGAGGAAAATGCAAGTGGGATAAGAAATCTTGATTTTCACCCGTCCTGCATTATTTTATCTGTCACCACACCATTTTGATGACACCAGAAAACTCAGGAGCACTTTCTCTCCTTTCCCTTATACCCAAAAGCTATAAATGGCTGACGCTTTATCTCTTCACGGTGTTGAATACAGATTCCTAATTAAGGTGTCCAGATTAACATTTAAAATAGGGAACGCAGTCAAACACTGTTAGAACTATGCACAGAGCTTATCAAGAGGGTCAGTATTAAAACAGTGAAGAGTCCATCATTAAGGCAACACACCAAACACTCTTCAGACTGAATTTCAATGACTAAAATTCCATGAAAATACTACATTTATTAGGGTTTTATTTTGTCTACCTGTGCATCAAAGAATTCAACCCATGTTTTTAAAGATATTTAGTACATACACACACATATGCAAAGCCACCCACCCGACTGATTTTTAAATGACAACCAAGGAATGTATGCCATCTAAGGATTAGCAATACTTATAACAGGAAGTGTTTATTTCATCAGGAATTGTACATCCTGAATATTAAGCGATACAGTTAAAACTACTGCTACAAAATGAGGTTTTGTGCATCTTGAATGGAGGCATGATTTTGACCAAATAATGTATAATTTGTTAGGAAAATAATCAGGATTTTGATTCTTTCTTATCAACTTAATTGTAATCAAGTAGTTGACTCAGTGGGGTTCTAAATAACTCCTGGGGAAAATATTGAAAAATTCCACTTAAACAGGACGAGACACAATGACATGTCTCCAGGCATGCAGAGCCAAGATGTTATCTAAAACGAATTAAAATAGGAACCAAAATATAGTGAAGCGCTCCTGGAAGGAAGCAGACTGAAACCCAGACTGTTCCTCGGAGCAGCCCTAGGAATGTTTTGAAAAGACACAGAGTCAGCTTCTCATTCATCCTGGAATTCAGTGTGAGGTTTCTGATGAGTTGTTCTGTCTCTGCTGGATCCACACTGGAAGAGCCCCTTCTACACCTTACATTTCTTTACTGTCACCCGGCCCTCATCTCTCTCCAGCTCAGAAGAGTTGACGTGAAGAATACGTACAGATATAAATATCTGGCTCTTCGGGAGTCCATGTTGGGGCTCACTTCGGTAGCACATACACTGAAAGGGGGACAACACAGAGAAGACCAGCAAGGTCCCTGCACAAGGGTGACACATGAGTTTGCGCACAGATTCATGTTTTTGTCAGATACATTTCAATAAAAAAAATTTAAAAAATATGTATTCAACAGAATTTTTAAAAGTTATTATAAGCTTTAAAATGTATGCCTTAATGTCAATCTTTTAATAAATGATTCATAATGTAATTTGATAAAGATACTAAATCATGATTAGTTGTTGCTATTAACATATGTATGACCAGACTGCCCAGTATGCGGATTCATTCAGCACACAATTCTTGAACGCCTGCTACATTCCAAGTACTTTCCTAGGTGTAAAAAATATGGAAATGAACGCTAAGAGTACGATTGTAAGAACTTATGCTGTAGCAAACAGATACTACTACACTTCCCTGAAGGTGTGCACATCATTTCGTATCGCCATTCTCGAAATAATCACTGAGTGATTGGTAAGAGCTAGGCGCGCCTGCAGAGAGCAGACATTGGGAAACTCCAGTCTGCCATCAGGTACTCAAGAAGGGGCTGGTCTGAGCACTCACATTCTGGCAAGGAGACAGATCAATGAGCAGATGAGAAATAGAGACCAGACCTTACAATGATGTAAATTAATGTATTCCATGGGTTTTCAAGCGGTACGTGGTACAAGGAAAATAACGTAAGAGGAGAAGGGGGGGACGTCGGGGGGGCTCATATGGCCAGAGCCCAGAGAGACGGGAGGATGGGTAAGAGGAGAGTGGGGGACGTCGGGGGGGCTCATATGGCCGGAGCCCAGAGAGACGGGAGGATGGGTAAGAGGAGAGGGGGGGACATCGGGGGGGCTCACACGGCCGGAGCCCAGAGAGACGGGAGGGTGTTGGACATGAGGTCAGGGAGCATGAGAGGAGTGGGCGGGAAGGCCTGTCCTTGTTCGGTTGGCTCTCGAGACCCAAACCCTTACATCAGATAGTGGGTAAGAAAGAGCTTTCAGGACAAGGTGATATCTGAACTGAGCTTTAGAGGATCCATAGTTGTTCATAATAAAGGAAAGGAGGGGTCCTAAAGAGCATTCCCTAGGGAGCAAATGGCCTTTGTGGTCCTGGAAAGAGAAACCCCAGGGCACACCACAGACCTGCAGGTATCCCAGTCTTACCGCTCTGATGGCTATGAACCTTAATCATAATGATCAAATGAATCATACATCTTCTCCACCACAGCTCTTTAAGAGGCATGATATAAGCTGCTAGAGACATGGGACAATAATTAAACAGCCTAGCATGGACTTTCACTGAAAATGTTTCATTAAAGTGAATGCATACTTTTGGACTTGACTGTAATCTTTCTTCATAGATCAAGGACTTACCATACTGGATATGTTTGCAGAAGCCATTTTCTACAGAAAAATTGGCAATTATTCCTCAAAGTCAGAATGGTGAGAGAAAAGGAAAAAATTATATATATATATATATATATATATATATATATATATATATATAAAAGCATAAATTGAAGAGTTGGGAACATAAATTAAAAAAACAACAACTAAGATTTGGGATAGCCTACTATACAACTTGAGGTAAAACCTTGTCTCCTGTGTTTTCCTCTCTCTCACTTTGCTATCACTTTGCCTCCCTGGATGGCCAGTGATCTTCCTCCTGGTCCCAATTTTCAGAACACTTCTCAGTTGGGAGGGCTTGGCTGACCACAGCTTGCTCTTCTTGGACTGGCCAGGGCAGAGGCTTGCCAGATGCACTTTGGTAAAAGACTTACTTAACTTCCATCCATTCATTCATTCAACCAATGGTTTTCCCCAAGTAAATACTGACAATGACAGTCCCAAGATCATGAATCTTGAGCAGAGGAAATCTGAGTTTTCAGGAGGCAGAGGGGAAGATCATTTGAATGACAATATTCAGTGACACAAAAATCATGACATGGTAGAAACATCACTTATTCATTGACTCACCAATTTGCGACATCACTTATTCACTCAACAGGTATTTGCTAAGCACCTGTTTTCAGTGAGGTCCTGCACTAGGAATTGGGTAAAAGAGGAAGGCAAGGACACTGTACATATCAGATGCCCACTTAATCCATCACAAAACTTCTAGCTGCCACTATGGCCAATTCAGAGGGAAGGACACTGGCATTAGACCATCAATAGAAGGCATTTCGGTGATGATCAAGTATGACTTCCTTCCTCCTCTCCTGACGTTCGAGGGCATACATATGCTGGCATATTAAACAGCTTCCCAGAGACATGGAAAACAGAAGGTGCTCTTGCTTGGTTGCTTGGTTATTGTTACACCCCGAAGGACAGCCCTGGGCTTGAAGTCAAAGACTTGCCCCATGATGGGGAAGCTGCCTGACTCACCTCCATCATCCTCACCTGCGCGCCCACCCTGGTCTCTCCTCTGCGACTTTGAGACAGCCTTCTATCCAGTCTCCCTATTTCCAATGTTTTTCTGGAAGACCTACTGTCCCGACGGCACTGTCTGTGATGCTTCGAAAACCCACGCAAGATGAGGCTGGTTGCCCCAATAAATATGACTCAGTGACTTGCGACATCACAGAGAATAAAATCCATGGCCAGTGGCCCTGTGTGACCTGCCACCCGACCACCTAAACACCCCTCTCCTTCCTCCAGCCATTATTTCCCTCCTCATGTTGCTCTGTCCCCACTGACCTTCTGGTGGTCTTCGGAAGAAACCAACCAGGTGTCAGCATCTGCCTGGAAAGCTGGTCTTTTCTGGGCTCAACCCCTCTCTGTCCACCAAACTCTGCCAAAGCTGGCTTACCGGAGGTGCCTTCCTGGACCAACATAACGTACACAAGTTTCCACCATCGCTTTCTATTTTCTGATCCCTAATTTCTTCTTTTATTACTTGGCTTTTGTATGTGTGTTTACTGGCACCCAGCCCACCAGGAGTAAGCTGTGTAATTATCGGTGGTGCATCCACAGGTCACAGAACAACAACAAAAATACAGAAGGCACCCAGTGAACACTGGCTGCCAAAATAAGTGAACGTCCATGGGAACAAACGTGCTGGAGGCCCCCAAGCCCGGCTGACTCTAGGTGGAAAGGAGCAACGCTGCCCCTCCCGCCTGCATGGCAGCCTTTCTGCGGTGCCAGGGTGCCATCACACCGATGCTCTCTGCAAAGATCGCAGGAGCTACAGCAGAGATTTTAGGCGTCATAACTGGCGGTAGTAATCAGCTTCCAAAGCCCTCTTAGGATCTTGATTTCATCAGACTGAATATTTTAAATTCCTTTAAATTCTAGTTTTATGATCTTTTGTTTATAGCTGGTATTTTCCTCCAAAGCGTAGTAAGATTCTGATTTATTTTTTGTTTTCATTTGGAAGCAAAAATTGACGCACTCACATAGTTTCCCAAATCAAAATCGTATCAGGTGCTTCATTTACAAAGAAGTGTTTCAATCAGGCCGGGCCCAGGGCTCCAGGTGATGAGAGCTCTGCCAGGCGCCCTGCCCCCTCCCGGTGCCCTCCCTGTCGCCTCCCTGCTCTGTGCATGATTTCACGGGAGTCTCCCCTCATTTTCTAGCAAACTCTCTCTTGTCAGGGACAACATGTGCTGCTAAGTGAATTCAGGTTAATGTGATGATGACAGTAAGCAACAACATCATCATCATCATCACCACCACCACTACCACCACCACCACCCTTATCTTTGTCTGCGTTCACTTTAGATATGGGACCTGAGGGGCACCTGGGTGGCTCAGTCAGTTAAGCCAAGTGTCCGACTTCGGCTCAGGTCATGATCTCACAGTTTGTGGGTTCGAGCCCCGCGTCGGGCTCTGTGCTGGCAGCTCGGAGCCTGGAGCCTGCTTCAGATTCTGTGTTTCCCTCTCTCTCTGACCCTCCCCTGCTCATGCTCTGTCTGTCTCTCTCTCTCTCTCTCTCTCAAAACTAAATAAAAATGTTTAAAAAAAATTAGAAGATGGGACCTCAGGAGTCACCTCCCACAAAGGACTGGATTTTAAACATGGTTCGGACAAAGAGCAAGTGGAGGGAAGCCCATTTATCTTTCATCTCTTTTCTCAAACCTTACCATATATGCAAATGTGTCTAAAAGTTCTGGGTTGCATGTTATGCACAACCTCCTGCGTCTCAGAAGACACAGCTGACCCTTTTAGATGGGATGTATGACACACAGCCAATTTGTACAGGGACGCTTTACTCCCACCTTGGTCATGGATAAGGCATCCTGACTTGTTTTTCTCTTCTTTTTGCAGTGTTTTTAAAATTTAAGGTTTTTATTTTATGTATACTCAACAAAGTTTTCAATGAGTATAAGTGGTTTATTTCCATCTTTTTCTCATGGTGTGAATCACACCAGAGTGTTTATGACTGTACAGTTTTATTTTCATTATGTTGATGTTAATGAAACATTCAAAATTGCAAAAAGTTAAACAAAACATGGAAGAAATAAAAGTAAACATCTTTCATTCCTTTCAAAGTATATCATTCTATAGGGTTGATGTAGTTTTAGAGATTTTGCAAGTGTCTACGTTTTTATTTCTTTTTTCTTTTTTTTTTTTTTTTAAATCTTCTTATCTTAAAGGGGCACCTGGGTGGCTCAATCAGTTAAGCATCCAACTTCGGCTCAGGTCATGACCTCAGGGTGTGAGTTCAAGCCCCATGACAGGATCTGCACTATCAGCGCAGAGCCTGCTTCAGATCCTCTGTCTTCCTCTCTCTGCCCCGCCCTCTCACTCTCTGTCTCTCAAAAATAAACAAACATTGAAATCTTCTTATCTAGGATGAAGTATTTCTAAGGACAGAGATCTTGCAATTCTATTAATTATACATTAATAATATGTTAATTACAACTTTGCAGAAGTTAACAGAAAAGAATTAGATGTATCCATAAGATTTTCATAAAGTTCATAAAATTTAAAGAGTCTAAACATTAAATCAAAGGACTCCACACCATAACTCAAGAAATCAACTGAGAATCTTAAGCTCTTTCTGGTAGTTTTTGCCCCAAATGACGGATCAATAATTATCTTACCCATTTTACATGCTGTAGCGGGTGTCAATATGCCCGTACATCTGGCTACCACCTCTCAGAAGGAGTATGAAAACACTCAGTGCTTACGTTTGTCCTCAGGTATGCGAGGCAAATGTTATGTGTTGAGAAAGTTTACAAGATGATGGATTGTTAAACACAGCCCTTCCTGGTTAAATTTAAAACTTACCATTACATCCGTTACGTTAAAACAGACGTAGATCTCATAAACTACTCATCACCGTATTGTGTTTGGCCTTTCTATGTGCCCTGGAGGCTACCTGCGTCCACAGTGTCTGCCTGGTGGAAATACCACATCAGGGACTTGTACTGCATCTTGCTACCCAGTAACATCAGCTTGATGGCCAGAAACTGGCCAAGGGGGAAGTATCTGACCAGGCAGATTGGAGAATGTTATGAATCAGGCTATGCCCCTCACATAACCGATTGTTAAATGTTTACCAGCACATCACTGAATTTAAGAGACTTACAGATAGCCCCCATTGCACTTCCTGGGACCGATCCATGGGCTTCGTTTTTACGGGGCTTTCTCTAAACTCCCCACCCCAAAGAGAGTCTATGATTTCTCTTCCCTATTTATTCTTAGACCTCCTTGTAATTCTAACACGCATCGTGTTTTTGTTTACTTATTTATTTAATGTTTATTTTTCTTTCCCTCTAGAGTGTGGGCTTTAACAGTATGCTATATTGTTGACTTTCAGAAAGTATTTATTGAATTCATAGTAAATACATCCATTAATCAGTATAGAGAAGGAAGAGATTTAAGGAAATTCTTGCGCTAGTAGACAAACAGGCTTTTGACTCTTGTCTGGAAACGCTCAGATAGAGAGAGGATAACCATTCAGTCACACAGCCAGAATAAATACTCCTATGTGCATTTCCATCGAGTATCTTTCTCCGTGCCAAGTCTGTATCCTCTATAATCCAGCATTACAGGTGCACTGAAAACGAGGCAGGTGCTGAGCAAGGGAGACACAGTTTCATGACTTAGTGTGAGACAATTACTTAGCAAGAATAAGGGATGAAAGAATGTGAAGACACAGCATCATTCTCTCCTTATTCTCCAGGCACAACTTGGCTCTTGCCTGATGACAGGCAGGGACTTGTTTAACAACCGACCCAATTGCAATGCTCATAAACATTTTACAGGGAAAGCATTCACATCTTCAATATTTCACAAAGAGCCTGCCCTCTCAGTATGCACATACTTGATTCAGAAGTTAATTTTAACTTGAATAACTGAGCTCTCTCGACCTAGGGGGCACCGCCAACTTATACATAAAGCATTTATGGTGTGAGTTATTTTTACCTTACATCCAATCAGCCAGCTTGCTGCATAATAGGAGTGCTGGATTTTAGTCTGCAAGGAAATTGGAGCTATTCTCCTGGGAATAAAGGCACAAACATGTGCAGTAGCCACTGGTGTGGCTCATGCCATCATCAGGAACCCTTCACACTGCCATTTTGTCATCTTGCCTGGCATTCATAGTGAAGGCTCTGAGACAACAGAAGACCCTGAAGTGTCTTTAAGTCCTCAATAACGTCAAATCAGATTGTGATATGGTTGGCTTCATTCTGTTAGTTGTGTATAATCGATGTTAATTTATTGCAAGCTGACAATTCAGCAAAAATGCCACATTCTCTGAATGTGGATATAAATATCGTTCTTTGAATAGGACGTAAAATACCCTATATTATGCAGGAGGTTAACAGACTGACAGCAGCCGTGTAGAAGCCATCATTTTCCAAGCACATCTCTATGAAACCAGAGATGTTTAAATGGAAAAAGCTGTCATGGTTGTTACTATTATAAAAACAGTAAAAACTAAAAATCAGTGTTACATATATCAGGCAGTGTACATGATTCACGGGCTAACGTAATACTATTACTAAGTAAATGCTTACTATGCGTCAAGGCACGAGGCTAAGTATTCTCACAACAGTGCCTCACTTATTGCCACAGGAACTGCAGATATCCAATAGTATTATTCCCATTTCACAGGTAAGGAAATGGAGTGGAGAAGACTCGCTGTGCTGGGCACGCAGCCGGCAGGGAAGGAGACAGGTTCGGAGCCCAGTCTTGCTGGTTTGGTAGCCCTGGCCCTTCATCGTGGTGTTACTCTTCTGAAGTTAAAAGGTAAATAAGGTTCCCAAAGAGCAAGAACTGATCCCAAATAAGGGTAGAGTTCCCAGGACACTTCACAGCCCCGCAGACTGGGAAAGGACTGTTTGAGGACCGATCAACAGGGAGCCGGTTCTCACAGCCGCAAAGAGAGCCAACGCATGGGATACCCGAGTCTCCGGGCTGTGCAGGCAGGAAACGGAAAGAGGCCAGAAGCCTATGGGTTACGTCCAGTCTACACAGCAGGCTCTCACGCCCGGGGAATGCAGGCATCTAGAAGACGTACCTGCCCGTCTTTCTGTAACTGGGGAACACCCTGTTGAAGACACACGGCGCCTCTCCCCCTGCGTGGCCAGGTTCACCCCAGGGCGGGTTTCTCCACGTGCTTCTCCCACAGGCCCCATTCGCCGCCCTCCCCAACCCAGCCGCGGGAGACAGGCCACTGGCTCTGGCCATCACAGCACGCACAGCACAGCCTTGGCCTTGCCGAGCCTGCCGAGCATCTTTGCTCCCTTAGTCCTTGGGAAGATGACACCACTATGTCCATCCAGTTAGAGTCCAGCATACACGTAACTCTTGCACGTAACCCCCACAGGTACTCACTAACGGGGGAGTTTGGGGTGCTGTTTTCCTTGGTTTCTCGTTCAAATGAAGACTTTGGCTGGAAAGACCACAAAGCTAAGAGGAGGTGGTGCTGTGGCCCGAATGTTTGTATCTCCACAAATTCATACGTTGAAGCCCTAAGCTCCAACATGTCTTGAAGGCGAAGCTCTCGGGAGGTGAGGGGGGTTGGATGAGGTCACGAGGGTGGGGCCCCAGTTGGGATTAATGTCCTTACAAGAAGAGGGAAGGACACAGCCCTGTCTCCTCACTGCCTGAGGAGACGGTGAGAAGGCTGCCGTCTGCAAGTCGAGAAGCGAGCCCTGGCCAGGACCGGAATCTGCCAGCACCCTGACATGGGATTTCCCAGCCTGCAGAGCAGAAAGAAATGAGTGTCTGCTGCGTAAGCCACCCAGTTTACGGCCCCTTATTGCAGCGGCCCAGGTGGCCTAAGGCAGCAGTGTTTCTGCATTATGCACGATTCTGGTTGGCCGAACGCGACCTCTCACTACGCAAGCCTGCTCGCTCTCAGTGACCCAGCACTGGAAGTCATGGGCTTCTGGCCCTCAGGTCCCCTGCCTGCCACCTTCCCTGTCAAATAGACAAAGAGATCATTTACCCCTTTGACTTTAGTATTTTATCACTGGTGACAAATATAGACGTAAGGAATATTCATTTGATTAGCACCTGTATCTCTTAATATATTTATATATTCTGATATATCTTAAGAAACCAGGAAGTAAATTAGGTTTGAGTTCTAAAAAAAAAAAAGTTTACTTGTCTGGTTGATTTCGAATGCTTGTTTTCAGATATTCATGATGACACATTTCATTTTCCCTTTTGCCTTAGCTATACCTGAAATAACTCATTTATTCCCTTCTGCGAGATTTTACAGTGTTTTCCTCGTTTATCCACACTGCATTATGTATTGAAATAAACAATAACTGCAGAGTCAGAGGCTGATGATTTGATCCTTGGCCCCGAAGCACTTACCAGCTATGTTACCCTGGGGCAAGTCAGTTAATTTAATGTTCTTTCCTGAAGGGTTAGGTCTGTGAGGCAAGATTGTTGTTAGAACAGATAAAAACCTACGATCTACCCACCATGCTTAGCACATCCTAGGCGCTCAATATATGCTAATGTCAGCCATGTGAAAGTTATTTCATTTTATATTACATAAAATTTCATAATGTGTTTGGAAAACATTTGTATCTCAGAAGCCCATGTATTTAAATATATACTAATGGGACAAACCCCCACCACCACCACCAAATAACTCACATCATGCACTATGTAGGGAATCTGCTTCCTGAGAAGACTGGCTCAGGTCCCAAGTTGTGAGATTAGGTACCTACACCTGGGTATGGTACATTAATCAAAATCAATATCCTAAAGGTGAGTATACATTTCTGTCAACCGTGAGATAACCAAAATGGGTATATAAATGTTACACAAATAAACATAAGAAAATTACTCCTTAAAAGTATAAGATTAATGTTGTGCATATACTATTTCTCCCCCAGAAAAGTTATCTCCTAATTATTCATGTAACAAAAAGACTTAGTAATCATCTAAGGCTATTTAAGAGTAATTCTTGAAAAGATACGCCAATTATTCAGGCACCACACACACACACACACACACACACACACACACACACACACCCTGCCCAAGACCACCACAGAACAAATAAGAACTGTCAAGGACCCTTCAGTATGAGATGCAGGGCGGGGGGGGGGGGGGCAGTGCACCCATCTGAGCTCCAGCCAAGACCCAGAAGAAGTTCACTGGCCCAGTGTCACCAGGGCGACCAGGAGACGCCTCTGCCTGAAGCAAGCTGGAGACTTGCCACCTCTGCCTAGAAACATTTTCCCAAGCAGAACTTCCTGCCATTTACACAAAAGGGATTCTGTCACCTGGGGGTCCTGGGGCCAGGCCGGGGACAACCACCTATGTGTTGTGGAAGTCTGTCCTAATAAAAACAGCACTGATCTTTGTCGAACAGAAAGGTAAACCTCCATTCATATAATATATGCCTATTTCTTCAACTAGTGACTCATGCAAAACTCAGTGTTTCCATTAAAGTCTCTAGCTCAGAACAACCTGGCTTCACCCAGTCCCTTATTTTTATGCCATCATCAAATGGCGTCTCCTCAAGCAAGCTATGGGACCAAAGAGGGGGGAATGGCTTGGAGGCCCAGGAAAGTAGGATCTATACGCCGATACACTCCATGGGTGTATATCTCTCTTTAAAGCACTTTGTGACCATTTAATGATGGTGACCCAAGGGATGGTTCTGTGACCCTGGTGAGGAAGGACGGCCCAGACAGATCTCTTTCATTTTGTCTCGTAACCAGTCCTCCACAAAGTCGCCGACGGGCTGTTTATTCCGGGCAGCGCGTCACCACGGCTTCTGGGCTGAAGCAATCACACAGAATGGTGTGAAACTATCCGCCTGAGGGGAATTCAGAATTATAACTCCACCATTTCCGGAGCTGTGCCCGCGTGTGCTGTCAGCACTCTCCCACGCTGGGGGCACGTTAGCGCTGTGGTGAAGGATGCGTTCCAGTGGGAAAACAATGAAATACCTTTAAAGCACTTTTCTGAAAATCATTTTTGTGCCTGGCCCTTCTTCTACTGGAAACACTTCCATATTCTTTCGATTTAATTCCTGTAATTATTTTGTGAAATTATCATCCGTTTCCAAGGGAGGGAGTTGAGACAAAGAGGTTCAACGATTTACCACAGTCCTTACAACTAGTGGCTTAGATTCAAACCTGGGTCTTCAGAGTTCAAATACAATGTTCTCCTGTAAAACTGTATCTGCTTTGTTTCAGCTTGTTATCAAACTATTTTGCCAGAATTTTTAAGACATAAGGGATATTCATGAATTTTAAAGGCTAGCAGTCCGACTGTTTTTATTTAATGTTATTACTTATTTAAAACGTGTATCAGAATATTAAGTTTTAGAAAATTTGGAATGATGTGAAGTTGTTGTTTGATGTGAAGGAAAAACATGACCTAAACTCAGGAGAACACATTTGAATTAACAGATTAACACCAAATGGATAAATTTTTCTCTCTTTTAATTTAATGATGGCTTATTCTAAATATGGAAACTTAGCAACTTCAAATATTTTTTCCACCTGAATTACTCTTTGGTACTTAGCACTCCCATTCAGGTGCAGATTTCGGAACTTCTCTCTGCTTTTGCCAATGATGTGCATATATTTCACCTTCTTTGCGTGCCGTCCAAGTCAGACTGCACGCTCCTACTTTGTTCTTTTGGGAGCCCGGTGTGGGATAATGATACAGGAGGTAACACCGTCGTGATATTAGTGCGGCTAGGCAGAGTCACTCTTACTCTGAAAGCCACAGATCAGGTTCCAAATGCTGTAGTATATCCATCAAAGCATTATTATATTCACCATTTCTATGTATCTTATGCAGTTCTGAAATTTCTATTTGAATTTGTAGCCTTATGGAGAAGAACCTGGCCAAATTTTACCCCTAAGCTATCTCTGGAATAAAGTACAGCAAGGAAGTTCAGTTTGGAACCAACATTTCTAGATTCAGACATGCTGCTCTTAGGAGGAGGGTCAACATATGGTTGACCTCCCTACTGTTTTACGTAGGTTCCTCAAGATAATTAAGAATATAACCCTATGGTTAGACAATCTCACCATGAGTGCATATCCGAGGGAAATGACAGCACTGTCCAGAGATATCGCACTCCCATGTTCACTGCAGTATTACTTACAAAAGCCAAGACATGGGACGCCTGGGTGGCTCAGTCAGTTAAGCGGCCAACTTCGGCTCAGGTCATGATCTCACGGTTCGTGGGTTCGAGCCCCGCATCGGGCTCTGTGCAGACAGCTTAGAGCTTGGAGCCTGCTTTGGATTTTGTGTCTCCCTCCTTCTCTGCCCCTCCCACACTCATTCTGTTTCTGTCTCAATAATAAATAAAAATAACATAAAAAAAAAGTTAAAAAAAAAGCCAAGACATGGAAACAACCTGAGTGTCCATCAACAGACACATGGGTAAAGAAGCTGCGGTTTGGGGCGCCTGCATGGCTCAGCAGGTTAAGCGTCCGACTTCGGCTCAGGCCATGATCTCATGGTTCGCGGGTTCGAGCTCCGCGTCAGGCTCTGTGCTGACAGCTCAGAGCCTGGAGCCTGCTTCTGATTCTGTGTCTGCCTCTCCCCTGCTCACACTCTGTCTCTCTCTGCCTCACTCTCAAAAATAAATAAAGATTAAAAAAAAAAGAAGCTGTGGTTTATATTTATAGTGGAATATTACTCAGCCATGAGCAAGAAGGAAATCCTACCATTTGCAACAACGCAGATTGTTATATCAAAGGCATTATCCTTACGTGAAATGAGTCAGGCAGAGAATGGAAAATATTGTACTATCTCACTTATGCATGGAAACTAAAACAGTTGAACTCACAGAATAGAGTGGAATGATGATCACCAGGGAAAAGCGGTTGGGGAAACAGCCCCAGAAAGATGGGTCATAAGGTGCAAATCTTCAATTATAAGATGAACAGGTTCTGGGAAGCTAATGTACAGAAAGAATAGTTAACAGCACTGGATTATATTCTTGAAAATTGCAAAGAATATAAATCTTACGTGTTCTCACCCTCCTCCCTCCTCCCAAAAAAGGTAATTATGTGAGTAATGAAGGCATTAACTAACCTTATTACAGTAATTATCTCACAGTATATACATGTATCAACATAAGGATCAATATAACTTAAGCCTACTTCTTGAAGTAAAAGAAAGAGATATATTGATTATAAATCAATTGGCTGAATTCTTATAGAAAATATAATGGTTGGAGTTTGGGAATCACTATTTTGATTCCACGGTTTTAGAATAAAACATTGATAAAATCAGATCCTTCTCTTGGAAAAGTGAATCCACTGTTCTTTCTTTTTTTTTATTCTCCCCCCACCCCAAAAAAAAGGCTACAAAATAAAGTTGCCTTAGGGCAGACTTCACCCGCTATGTTAAAATTAAGGACTCAGCAGTGTAATTGTTGTTTCGACAGCAGAAATTCCTTAGAACTGTTCTACACACCATCAAATTATCATTTGACAATAAGCTTGGGCTGTCTGTAAAACCAGAGGATGGCTCATCATCTGAGTTCTTAGCTTTATGGACAATGCCAGCAGTTGGGAGTGCACGCTGAAAATGCCCTATTGAAAGATCTGTCATTCACGGGATGCAGGGTGACCTCAGCAAAAGTTCTCAAGACCTCTAAATTTGTTTTCACTTTTGCAAATCAGGTAAGTGAAACCACATAAATCAAAGAATCAGCTTCTGGCTTCCTTCCTTCCCTGTGGTGATCTAGCCAGGAACTCCTAAACAAGTGTCTTTTCCATATCCATACAGAAGCGCACTCAAACATACGAGGCCATGAGGAAGGATACAGTGAAACGGGGGCCAGCGGTAACAAGTTATGTTGAAGCACATTACAGAATCTAGCATAAAACACCTAGTCCATGTCCAAGAAATACAGGATGCTACACAGATTTAAAACCATGACCATAAATGTGACATAATCCTGCCTCTGTCCTTGGATTACCCCTGGTGCAGTATAGAGGACCTTACACCCAGGAATGGTCCCAATTCAGACCTGTTGTTATGTCTAACTTAGCATTTGTACCAGACACCCCCCCACACACACTCTTCATAAAAAGCACCAGTTTAGACAATAAAGTACACAGTTACCCTACGTATCACAGGTGAAAGAAAACAGTCACCTGTTCATAGATTGGACAAGACCATCCATTTATCATTTCAGTGTAGGGTGAATGGAGAAGCTATATATAAAAAGAGATCTAGTCTATTTCTATTTAAGGCCAAGAAGCTGCCCTTTAAAATAAATTATGAAAGTAGAATCATTATTGCGAAAGCAAGAAGAAAAATAACTCTCGGTTTTATTTTCTACATTTTCTTGCAAATCTCCTCAGTGGAAATGCTATTTTTCTTCTACTTTAAATAAAGTGGTCTCTGTGTCCGGTGGTCTCAGAACACTGGTGATTGTTTACTCTGAAAGCCACAGGCCGATGGTTGTCTGTGCCTGTTTCCCTACTTCATGGCTGATGGCCTTTGGAACCAAGCAGCTATCCTGGAGACCCTGGGACCTTGAGTTATGGCAAAGTTCCACCTATAGAAATAGTCAGTCTTTGCTCCACTCAAGTCTTTCAAGAGAGGAAAAGAGAGTGTGGGTGTAGTGCCCTTAACTGTCCTCCACAGTCAGGATTAAGCGCCCCTTGCCAAGGTGCTGAGCAAGCAACTTTGAGCAATTCCCCACCTTCTTCCAATCTCTCTTCTTCCTCTTTCCCCTGTTTTCTTTGATGATCTGAATTTAAAGACTTCTCCCTTTTAAATCTGAAAAAATTTACTATCAATTTTTAGTGATTTTTTTTTGCTCAATGATTCTGCTTCTATTTGCTTACAAAGATGTTCAGTGTGTTCAGACCACTGAACACTGAATTTGTTTAACTATTTTGAAGTATTTCAATACATTACATTTAGATACAATTAAAGTACATAAGAGTGCTGCACATAAATTGGCCAGAATAAATGTGTGTTGCATGAATGGTGAATGAACACAATACCACATTTTTATCCAAAATTACAAATACTGCCTCTTTTATTTTGAAATGGAATATAACAAAATATAAAGCACCAATTTTAAATGTGGTAAGTCTCAAAATTATTTTCATAAATGCCAGTAGAAAGTTTAGTCATCTAGTGATCCTTATGAAAAGGAGATAATGTACCTTGTAGAGGCGCTTGGCACACAGATATTAGACCTTGGATCTAAGTGAACTTAGAGCCTGGCTCCTTCACATAAAAGGTGATGTTAATTCCTCTTCAGAAGGATAATAAAACCTATTTTTTCAAATATGTGTAAAACTTTCTTACATGTGCCTAATAAATATTAGTAATCATCTATAATTCTCATATACAAAGTGAGATGTTGGGGGAAAAAGACCACTGACAGGGGCACCTGGGTGGCCCAGTTGGTTGAGTGTCCAACTTTAGCTCAGGTCATGATCTCATGATTGTTGAGTTTGAGCCCCACATCAGGCTCTCTGCTCTCAGCACAGAGCCCACTTCAGAGCCTCTGTCGCCTTCTCGCACTGCTCCCCTCCTCCCTCTCTCTCTATCAAAAACAATAAAAACAAATAAACATTTAGCACTTTATTTTTTAAGTTTATTTATTTTGAGAGAGACAGACAGACAGACTACATACATGCACAAGAGCCTGGAAGGGGCAGAAAGAGACAGGGAGAGAGAGAATCCCAAGCAGACTCTACACCATCAACACAGAGCCCCCATGCAGGGTTCGAACTCACAAACTGTGAGATTATGACCTGAGCCGACGTCAGACACTTAACCAACTAGGCCACCCAGGTGCCCCTGAAAAATATAAAAACATTTTTTAAAAGCCCACTTGGAAAAAATATATAAATTCTAGATTTCTCAGTGGATTGAAATTTAGTGTCACTCCTACAAGATGTCCCTAGGTCCAGACTTCTCAGTTTAATAAACAAGTTTGTATTTTAAGCATTCTGGGTAAAACTGTAGCATGGTACAGATTCTGACATGCTATAAGAAATGGAGATTGCTATAAAGCTATAGTAATCAAGACAGCTCCATATTGGCAAAACTGACAAATAAAATGGAACAGAATAGGGAACCCACAGATAGACAAACCATCAACTGGTCTCTGACAAAGGAGCAAAGGCAATTCAGTGGAGAAAAGACAGATCTTTAACCACGTGGAATACCTGGACATACACACGCAAAACACTGAATCTAAACACAGATCCACACCCTTTGCAAAGTAACTCGAGATGTATTATAGACCTAAATGTGATATGCCAAAGTATACAACGCCCAGAAGGTATCAGAAGAAAATCTAAATGACCCTGCATCTGGCAATGACTTTTTAAAAGCAACAATAATGGTAGGATCTATTAAAAAAATTAAGAAATTAGACTTTATTAAAAATAAAAGCTTCTACCCTGTGACATGTTAAGAGAATAACAAGGATAGCCACAGATGGGAAGAAAATATTTGCAAAATACATATCTGATAAATAATTGTTATTCAAAAAATACAAAGACTCTTAAAATTCAACAATAAGAAAACATACAAACCAATTAAAATGAGCAAAAAACCTGAACTGGCAGCTCACCAAAGATACACAGGTGGCAAAGCATAGGAAAAGATGCTCCAAGAACATGACGATGAAACGAGATACTATTATGTGCCCATCAGAACGAGCAAATGCAGAATGCCCAGAACACCAGATGCGAAAGAGGATGTGGAGCAACGGGGACTCCCGTTCAGAGTTGGTGGGAATGCAACATGGCACAGTGATTGTGGAAGACATCTGGGCGGTTTCTTACAAAACCACGCATGTGCTAAGATCAGCAACCATACTCCTCAGTATTTACTCAAAGGAGCTGAAAACATGTCCACACAAAACCTGCACATGGATTTTAATAGCAACTTTATTCACAATTGCTAAAATTTGGAAGGAAACAAGATGTCCTTCAGTAGATGATGGATGAATAAACTGTGGTCCATTCAGACAATGGAATATTCTTCAGCGCTAAAAAAAAAAAAAAAAAAAAAAAAAAAAGACCTTGAGCCATGAAAAGACAGGGGCAAAACTTGCCTGTTACCAAGCAAAATGAGCCAATGTGGAAAGGCTACACACTGCATGATTCCAACTATTCGACATTATGACATTCTGGAAAAGGTAAAAAGCTAAAGACAGTAAAAGGACCAGTGTTTCTCCGGGGTTAGTGGGGAGAGGAGGGATAAACAAGTGGAGAGCAGGATTTTGTAGGACAATAAAAGTATTCTGTGCGGAACTATGATGGCGGGTACGTGACACTGCTCGTTCTTCAGACGGGACAGCACGCACAACACCAACAGTGAACCGTGCTGTCAGCTATGCACTTGGGTCGATACTGAGGTGCCAGGCTGACCCATAAGTTCTCATGGAAGTACTGCCTCACGAGGGCTGGTAATGCTGGAAAAGGCTGTATGTGTGTTTGGGGGTAGGTGGGGGTGGGATGACATGGGACTCTATACTTTCCACTCAATTTTCCTATGACCTAAAAACTTCCCTAAAATAACTGTTTATTAATTACAAAATGGCCACCAAGCAAAACAAAACCAAAGAAAAAGTAAACAAATCTAGATATTAGCAATGCAGATGTAAACAGAAACACATCAACTCTGAAGGGAATCTTTACTGTTTATTTATTTCAATTAGCTCCTTTCTAAATAGCATAACTAAACTTGAAGTTAGCTCCCTAACTGAGTTTTAAAAATATAACGTGAAGGGGATCTTTATTCAAGTTGCTCTAAAACCACTTATTAGTACAAAAGCAAAATGAAAAGAGACAGGAATGAAATAAACGAACAAAAGGCCAGGGGTATAATCACTGTGATACTGAAAATATCAACCGTGTGAAACACTTTCTGAACTAAAGCTCTCCTTAAAAATCTGCGAAGGGCATTTGAAAAACCTAAGAAAGAGAGCACAGGTGTAGGAGAGGGAAAAGAGACTAAAATACATAAGCTGGAGGTATGCAGTAATCAAATGCAGAGTGTAGACATTTGAGATACTGATTTATATAAACCACATATTAAAAATAATTTGGGGGGCGCCTGGGGGACTCAGTGGGTTAAGGGTCCAACTTCAGCTCAGGTCATGATCTCACGTCCGTGGGTTCGAGCCCCGCATCGGGCTCTGTGCTGACATCTCGGAGCCTGGAGCTGCTTCACGTTCTGTGTCTCCCTCTCTGCCCCTCCCCTTCTTGACTCTGTCTTTCTGTCTCTCTTTCAAAAATAAGTAAACATTAAAGAAATTAAAAAAGATAATTTGGGACAACTGTGAAAAAATATACATATTAAGAAATTAATAAATTTAATTTTGTTGGGTGTTTTAAAACTGTACTATAGTAATGCTTCATAGAAAAGGCAGGCCAGTCTGTCTGTCTGTCTATTGGATCTATCTATCTACATACTTCTTTATCTTAAGTATTTACAGATAAAATAGTGTGATGTCTGGTATTTGCTTTAAGATACCCGGGGGGGGGGGTTGTGAGAAGGTGAACAGATGAAATACAAATGAGGGGATGGAGAACACAGTGGTTCTTTGTACAGCTCTGTCCACTCTTGTGTATAATTACAATTATCCATAGTAAATAGGTGTTAAATAATCCAATGAGTGAAATATTATCAAGTTATAAAGTGTCATCTCACCTTAATTGTTTTATGTAGGACTGTGCACTATGTGTTAATTTCATATGTTGCATTTTAAGGACCATCTTAGTAAAAATGTGATTATTATAATCATTCCCAATCCACCCTTAAATGAGAAAACGACGACAATCACACAACTCTATGCTTTGGTTTAAACTGTAGGATCTGTGCTCTAACATGACTCTGGGGAGCATGTAATGAGTTTCTGGGACCTATACACCTTCCCTCCCCCTTCCATGCCTCTTTACCCCTTCACGATTAGCCTTAAGTCAATCACAGAATTTTCTTTAATTTTTTTTTAACGTTTATTCATTTTTTTGAGAGACAGAGAGAGAGCATGAGCAGAGGATGGGCAGAGAGAGAGGGAGACACAGAATCCGAAGCAGGCTCCAGGCTCTGAGCTGTCAGCACAGAGCCCGACACGGGGCTCGAACTCATGAACCGTGAGATCATGACCTGAGCCGAAGTCGGACGCTCAACCGACTGAGTCACCCGGGAGCCCCAGTCATTCACAGGACTTTAAACTCAGTGCCAGAAGGGTGAAACTAGCCAAAGAGTAAGACTCCCCAAAATGATCTAGTTAACCCTTGCACTGCCCTTCCCATATATCACACTAGCTTATGCCATTTGAAATGCCAGCATCTCCTTTGGATAAAATATTTAGGAAAAAAGTGTACAGCAAGACATTTAGAAGTAGTTATAGATTGTTTCTTGAAGACGGCCAAGCATTTTGCCCTCACTTTATACCATTTCACTTTTCTTCTCCTCAGAAAGAATCCATTTCCCACTGATTACCTCCCTGACATCCATGTAAGGACAGTTCACCTCTGAGGTCCAGTGACATTAAGTGTCTCGGGCACAGTCACTATCCACTCACTGGAGGAACAACAATTCCTTGTCAATCAGCTAAAAAAAAATAAATAAATCCTGGGATCTCTAAAAGAGATTATATTCTCCAGCATTTTGCATGGATAAAATTAAAATTAAGTAAGGCTGCAAATAATCACAATTAGCAACGAAGTAATAAGGATGCTATAAAATATCAATACTAAGTACTGATACACTATACACAATATCTTCGCGTGATGGGAAGGGGGCTAAGCGAAGGTCTTGCATTGGGAACCATAAAGTAATATAAACTTAAACACAAACCTCAAATTTGCCAGGCTTGGATGAAATCCTCAGAAGTACTTTCTGCAGCGTGTGGACAGTCACTGCAGCCGTGATGAGGATTTCCCACCAGTGACAGCACAGTGACTGTCGGAAGGCGGCCAGGGATGCCTTCCGAAGAGGCTGTCGGGAACCACGCACCTCCACACTAACCAGCAGGCAGTGCTTTCCTATTAACTGATTTGACTCAAGGGTGTCCCCGTGATAAGATCACTGCTAATCTCAACATGGATTTGACTTGCCGAGCTTCTGTAAAGAGGTTGCTGGAGTTGTGTGAGAGGGAACTGAGAATTCGGGACAGCCTGAAGCTGATTTTACCTGGGCCACAGCTTATGCCAAGGAACCTTTACCGTGCTCTCTTGTCACATGATGTAGTTCAATTCCAAAAAAAAAAAAACAAACAAAAGAAAATCTGAAATAGCCGTATTTTTATTTTACAAACTACATATTTTGAGGCCATTAAGTAGGTGATTTAATTACATACATAAATTTTTAAAAATATATATCACATCCCTTTAAAAAAAAAGGGGGCACCTGAGTAGCTGAGTCAGTTAAGCATCCAACTACTGATTTCGGGTCAGGTCATGATCGCATGGTTGGTGAGTTCAAGCCCTATGTCAGGCTCTGCGCTGACAGTGTGGAGCCTGCTTGGGATTCTCTCTCTCCCTCTCTGTGCCCCTCCCCCACTTGTGTGCACATGCTCTCTCTCTCTCAAAATATATAAACTTTAAAAAAAACTTAAAAAATAAAATAAATATCACATCCAAATAAAATAGAGGTCAGACACATGTGCAGGTGCATGTGTGTGCATGTGCATGTGGGTGTGTGTGCATGTGGGGTGCGTGTATATGGACGTGCGTGCATGTGGGTGTGTGTGTGCGTGGGGGGGTTGCGTGGGGGGTGTGCATGTGGG
>CM053567.1:2778529-2826771 GCA_028646485.1 Cryptoprocta ferox
AAATATATAAACTTTAAAAAAAACTTAAAAAATAAAATAAATATCACATCCAAATAAAATAGAGGTCAGACACATGTGCAGGTGCATGTGTGTGCATGTGCATGTGGGTGTGTGTGCATGTGGGGTGCGTGTATATGGACGTGCGTGCATGTGGGTGTGTGTGTGCGTGGGGGGGTTGCGTGGGGGGTGTGCATGTGGGTGTGTGTGCGTGTGGGGGTGTGTGCATGTGGGTGTGTGCATGCATGTGGGATGTGTGTATATGGATGTACATGCATGTGGGTGTGGTGTGGGTGTGGGGATGTGGGTGTGTGTGCATGCATGTGGGGTGCGTGTATATGGACGTGCATGCATGTGGGTGTGTGTGCATGTGGGGTGTGTGTATATGGACGTGCATGCATGTGGGTGTGTGTGCGTGTAGGGAGTGTGCATGTGGGGGTGTGTGTGTAGGGGGTGTGCATGTGGGTGTGAGCATGTGGGGTAGTGTGTGTGCATGCATGTGGGGTGCGTGTATATGGACGTGCATGCATGTGGGGGTGTGTGCGTGGGGGGTGTGCGTGGGGGGGTGTGCATGTGGGTGTGTGTGTGTGTGTGTGAGCATGTGGGGTCGTGCGTGTGCATGCATATGGGGTGTTTCATGCACGTAGGTATGTGTGGGTGTGCGTGGGTGTGCATGCACGTGGGGGGTGCGTGTGCCTGGGGCAGGTGCTGAGGGGTCTGGCTCAGTATCTTGGTACTTCTGCGGCTTCTCTTCTGGACCACACACGTGAACATCATTTATCAAATCTGTTTCAACAGAGAGGTTAGGAACCTAGGTGTGTAGTGTACAATTTCCCAGGACATTTAAAAATTGATATTACAAAGGTGAACGTTCAGGATCCAGCTGAACGAAGCTGAGAGTGGACACACCACTACACTCCCAGCAACTAGGATCAGCACCCGCACTGCGGTTCCTGTCCTAACAGACACAAATGGTCTCCGTGGGCAGGGCTACTAAGCCAAGTGTTCTAGGTGAAGTGTCCTGAATGATCAAAATGGCCTAATAAGGCAAATGCCATCACTATTTCAGAACCGAAGAAATGAACCCAATGCTACCTCATTTGTAGTAATTCCTCTGAGTCCAGGGAAGCTGCGAGGCGGCTGTGAGACGGAACCAGAATGACGGGGGAGAACGAACGTGAGCACGTGGGGAAGACTGACTCTGTGACGTGCGTGGCTCCCAGACCCGGCGCGTTCCTGGGACGGTGCGCTCCGAGGTCGCCCTTCACCCACCGTCCTCCGCTCCTCTCCACCCGGGTCCCGAGCTGGGGGTCGGGACGGAGGCACGCTCACTATCCAGCACTTCGCTCCCTGCGGACGGCCAGGCTGCGTCCGGATCAGACCTCACGCCGACTTCGCAGTTCATCCTGTGAGTCTCCCAACATCCCGAGGCTCCTGCTGTAGCTACTTACTGTTGCCAACATTGTACTATGTTGTTTCTTCTCGTTTCAGGTTCTCACCCCCTTCCCGTCTCAGTGCCCTGGGGCATACCCCTTCACACCCTGCAGGCCACCACATCCCCCAAGGAAGGGGCTCAGGTAAAACGTCAGCTCCAACGCAGCTCGTGTGACCCAGAGCCACCTGACATTGACACTTGGGTAAAGATCTCAGAGAATGAACCCTCGCGAGGAGAACATGTTAGTCTGACTGATGCCCGTTCGCCTCGCCGATAGAGGTTCTGCACAAAAACACTGCTCCTGGGCAGGAGAGGTGTCCTTCGGAAACCTGAATGCTCTCATGTGCCTTGGCCTCTCCATCCTCAAGACACGTGACCCCATGCGCCGGGCGATTACCTGAACACGCCTTCTTTAAAACACCACAATTAGTACCAACACTGATCCAATCCAGGGAGGGTTCGCCATATGAATATTCTTCTCTGCGGTCAAGTTTCCATGCACTGTATACACAGACTAAGGCAGACAGACAACAGACAGACCGCAGCTAGATATCGGTGGGTCCTCCACGTACTGTGCTGAGTAAACTCGCCCACACAGTCACCCGTCAGTACTATTTATCAGGTGTTTATTCCATGGCAGGCATCACAGGTCTGGGTGCACAAGCTAAGGCCTCTTATCAAGGAGCTTATAGTCTAAGAGAAAGAAGACAAAACATAAGTGGGTAAACAGTCCCCACTGTTGACAGATGCGGGACGAGTGGTGTGACAGGGGTAGAGAGGAGTACTGTTTCCTTACACCTGGGAGGCGGGCCAACGGAGCCACGGTGTCGAGGGAGAGAGTGTCGGAGGACAGGGTGCTGTAATCGTTAGCCGGATGGGAAGGCAGCCACACGGAGACTCATTCATTCATTCGCTCATTCAATTTACGTCCACTGAGTCTCTACCATGTCTCAGTACCGTTCTACTGGGAGCCTAACATGAAAATGCATCAAAATCGTTATATGTGTACAAACATACTATATATACGTGTGGTGCACACGGTGCTCAAAGAAGACCTCGATGCATATGAGCACAAAAAAGGTATAGATATTCACAGCCCAGAAAGGGCCCCAGGCCCGGTGCCGGGATGGGGATGGGAGACCCTGCCGGCTCAGGTGGTAGAGCTGCTGCTGCTCCATGATGGGCGGTCTGAGGCGGGGGAGGGCTCACGCGGGGGAACCCCCAGGGAGCGGGTCGTCCGCAGTAGGCAAGTGCAAAAGGAGATGTCAGGTTCGCAGCGGCACGCGTGTGTCTGCGGTCAGGGCAGAGGTCCAGGCAGAACCTGTAATGTCTGAATCCTTGGCAGAGAGACTGAAGAAAGGCCCCCCGGGGGCGGATGTGGCCCCGCCTCCCCCCAGGAAGGAGACCTGGGAAGAGCAGCTGTCAGAGAATGGGCACATGCAAAATGCAGGAGGCACTGCAAGCTCAACAGGGTCTAGGCACAGCAGGGGTGGGGAAGAGAAATAAGTGCATTTGTAATTCAGGGAGCACAGCGGGGGCAGGAAGAAAGGGTCCCTACAAGGAGGCAAAGCCCAGGTCCCAGAGCCTCCGCAGGCTCCAGGGAAAGTGCTGGGTCTCTCTCTGTGCCCGAGAGACGCTGTGGCCCTGAGCACCGCGTTACCTAGCCATCCTGGAGTGTGTCCAGAGAGGTCGAGAAGACGCTATCGCACTTGGGTTTTACAGGATGATTTGGAACTTACTCAGAGAAGAGAAGGGGAAGTTTGGAGAGCAGAGGGGACCAAGGCAGAAGGGGTATACATACAGATTAATCAGCAGGGACAAAGGCACATGACATTGTTTGGGAATGTGTGGGCATGTGTGATTGTTGCCAAAGTGGAGGACAATGATACTGGCAAAGTAGACAGGGCCTTTAGGACACTGTCAAAACAACAGTTCTCTTAGTGATGCAACAAACCATTGAAGACTTTCCAATACAGGCAAAGATCTTAATCATAGTGCTATAACACAGGATTAGCAATGCAATGTCCTTTACCAAAAACACTTAATGCCTAAAAACAAATGCTGAGTAACAAAAAATAAAAAGGGATTGCTCAAATTGTCTGGTATACTTAGCCTCATTTTAACAAAGTACATTCAACCTGAGCCTTTGAATGGAGTATTAATACAAAAATCATGAAAAACACAAGTCTGGCTTTATATTATTCTAATTAGAGTTTACAGATACAGAGGAGAACATTAATAGGATATATGCTTATTTGGGTTTTTTACCAGATAAAAAAAATTATTACTTGGAAGGATGGTAATCCTGGAGAAAAATGCTTATATATTTTATAAGAACATCCAAAACAGAAATTTTACTTTTTCATTTATAAAACAAATGAAAACGAGGAATGAAGTTATTCATTCAACTAAAGTGAGTTTTAGCAAGCCACTTTGATGTAAAAAGCATGTAATGAAAAACTAATATTGGGCCAAAATGTGCCATAAATAGTTTTTGTATGACTGAACGTAAGGAAAATGGCGCCTTGGCGGTGGCTGGGACAGATGATGTCTGCACCCTGTTGTGAGAACCCTCCACACAACTGGCTGTCGGTGGATTACGGATCGGCCGGAAAACACTTCTGCACTTTGTAACAGGATTCCTTTGTCACTTCACAGACACTACAACGGTAATCCTCACGTGATACAGTTACCTAATGCATTTGATATTCTTCTAATTCTTTTCTATGTCTTTACAGGTAACAGATGAATCAGCCCTTCTGAAAAGTACACATAACTATAACTACCATTCTTCCCAATGTCAGAAACCTACAACGACTTGTGGAATATTTATGCATGCATTTGCACAAAATAAAAGCTGTAAAGATTTTCTTGGGACAGGGGCTGTATGGAAAATGTCTTCTTACGTGCGAATTACCAAACTTGAATGTGTACTTGAAGCTATGATTTTCCCAGGTACACAATGAAAGTATCCTGCTTGGGTGTCACATGGTTTATACTATTTTATATGCCTTTCATTTTGACAGATGAAACTATAAAATAGGTGATTTAAATAAGCAAATTGAATTCCCTGCAAGCATTCTAATAATAATTGCAGCATACAGTGCTTGCAAAATATGGTGCTTTCTGTCTGCAAAACACTTTGCTAATTACGCAGTTTGTTAATCTTAGCTTATCTCCTTGATTTGCCATGTATTTTCACATACATATCTTAAAACACAACTTATTTTCCTTCTCTGGCATAAACTTCCACTTAGCACGTCTCCCCATATGCTACTTCTTTATAAAAATAATGTAAATGCACTGAATTCTAGGGATATGATTGAGTAAGCACTACATCAAATGAATATAATAATGTCCTGTGATTAAATTATCTGATTTACTCCAATTAATGTGATAATTACTTGGGATAGATTTGTAACAAAAAAAAATGATGAGCACTTTGGAAGTTAATATACCATCGCTACGTTTCTTTGATGACTTATAGTAAGCTTATTTCATTTTGCAGGCGAGACAACAGAGTGAGTAAGGGAAACAAAATTGTCCATTTCAAACCTAAGAATATATGGTCAAACTAGAAGTAAAAGATAGGAACTTTGAAAAAAAAATCTATAATTTGTAAAATATATTTATTCTACTCTTTATTATTTGAATTAAGCTTTGTTTCCATAATTTAAATTCCCTTATTTTAAGATTATTATCATTCATCTGAATCCCCATGAAAATATCCAATCAGCGTGGGATTGTGAATGAAGGCATTTTTATCAGTTTCTTGGCCTTCTATGCACAGGCCATTTAAACTGCAGAACTTAATGACTTCAAGCAGCCTGCAACACCCAAGCAGGTCATGGGGTTTTGGGGCTGGGGCCTCACACCTCCTCTGTTTAGGGCAGTCACCAGCCAGCTGGCCCTGTCCATGCCATGTGTGACTGCAGAAACCAGAACTTACTTTAATTCTCTTCTTTTGATAGAAATCTATCAGCTAAAAAATTGAAAAAGAGAGAGAGACAGAGATTGGTTCTGAAAAAGGCCCTTTGAAGGCAATGAAAATATGAAAATAGTTGGGAGAAAATATTTGCGAACTGCATTTTTAACAAAGGATGAGCATGTTGAATATATAATAAACCCTCACAACTCAACAGGAAAAATAAACAAACAACAAAAACAACCCAAATAGCAAGTAGGCAAACTACGTGAGCTAACGTTTCACTGGAGAATACGATGGCGACCGAGCACACGAAACGATGTTCAGCACCGTTAGCCATTAAGGAGATGCAGATTAAGACCGTAAAGAGATATCACTACCTACTTATCAGAATGGCCAGTTGTTTTCAGTCATAACACCAAGTGCTGGCGAGGCTGCTGGGAAATGGGCTCACACACGAATTGCCTGTGAGGCTGTAAAATGACACAGGGACTCAGGAAACAGGTCCGGCAATCTCTCATAAATCAAGACATGCACATATCATATACATACGGGTCATATATGACCCAGCAAGTACATTTCTTGGCATTTATCCGACAGAAATTAAAACCCGTGTTCATGCAAAAGCCATTTATAGTGTTTTGTTCCTAACAGATTGTCCCAGATTGGAAACAAACCTTCCACATCCTTCGACAAGACAAGGGATGAACAGAGCAGGACCGGGAAGCCATGGGACACCACGAGGCAAGAAAAAGGGGCACACTTCACACACAAACACCCGGGTGGGTGGCAAGGAAGGTGTGCTGGTGGCAGGTGCCGGTCACAGATGGTTACACGCTGAATGGTCCCATTTATAAGGTATCCTTGAAAGAGAAAACTGACGGGTGGGGAACAGACGCGTGGTGTGCAGAGGCAGCAGTTCTGTGCCGTGGCTGCGGTTGTTACGAGAACCCTCACAAGTGATACGCATGCACGGAGCTGCACGTGCACACACACGCACATGCACGTGAAACTGCTGACGTCGAATCAGCTCGGTGGATGGTTCCGAAGTCACTTTACCCAGCGTGGTATACGCTCCAGTTAGGGGACATGTTACCATGCAGGGCAATAGGGAAGGTACAAGCCCTCCTTGTAGACTTTATTGCAAGTTCCTAGGAATCTATCATTATTTCGAAACAAACAGTCAAAAAGAGAGAATGGCAACGAGTCAAACGTTTGGAGGGCCACCTGTGACGTGGGTAGGGCATGAGTTCTCCAAGGTCTGGTGAGAGTCAGAATGTTCCGGTGTCTTCCCGACAGGCCTTCCCTGAATCCCTGGAGGAAGGTGGCCATCAATCTAGACACAGCCAGGACCTACGCTGCTTCTCATATTTTCCATGTTACTGAACACGCTAATCGCCTTCCTTAAAATTAACATAAATTATCAGCATAATCACCGTGTGGTCAACATGAGTTCATCTATCTAAATTTCTCCTTCAGTGAGGCACAGTTTCCAAGTCTGGGCAAAGTGATCTCTCCCCAAAAACTGGAAGTCCATTCCAACGTCATGATTCTGTACTGTTTATAAGCACTCAAAGGACTTAATCTGAAAATATTTCTCCTGGCACCTTCAAAATGTGATTTAAATAAAATGACGGGGCTTAAGGGATGTGCCTCTTCTGATTTTCTGAATTCCCCTTGATGTTCTGAGTACTTGATTTTCAGATTGTCTTCAGGTAAAGACAGCTGTCTTTACCATGAGGCTAATTAATTTAACTCGCGGACTCAGTTTCCTCATGTGTAAAATGGAGGGCTTTCACTGAATCCATAACGGAGTTACCATGATTAATTATCTTCCTCTTTAGTTTCTGACGGAAGTTCCTCGCTAGCAAACATGCCATCACGTAAGGTCATTTAATGCCCACAGAAAGGTGACTCCTAACCACTGCTGGAATTACTGTAACTGTGCTCACACCCAACCACCGACAGGCCCACGCCTCTCCCGGGCTCTGCAGTTCTGCGGTGCTCCGTTCTCACCCAATTATTTCAGAAGGGTAAGTGGTTTTATAATGTTTGATGAGAACACAAACCCAACACGGGACATGCTGGGCTTCTCGAAAAACATGTGATGGGAAGGCAAGGACGCACCCCGTCCTGTCAGAGCTGCGGTCATCTGCGAGCGCTCGCACAAAAGTAACACAGTCTCGAGTCATTTGGCAAAGTGCATTTTTTCCCTTCAGTTAATCCGTCACGCTCCGTAACTGCACGCTGAAACTCCTGAAAAAGCATTTTACTTCCTACTAGGGTGACAGTACCATTTAACCGTCCATAATCCAATCAGGCTGCGCCCTGTTTTACGTATTTTCCTGGTTACTTCTGGGTAAGTGGTGTGTTAAATAACTGACGATCCGCCTCCTTCTGCCTCTAGTCACCAGCGACGCTCTCCTCCCCCCCCAAGTTTCCAGACAGCTCTCCCCTTTGCAGCAAGGGCTTCCATGGCGTTGCGGAAGATATTTTAGCTCCTGCAGTGACAAAGGCCTATTTAGAAACTGCAAGCATAATTTACTTACCTGATTTATGAAGCAATTCATGAAATCTAGTACATTCGTGCTACATGAGGATGGATCTTTGCTAAGAAAACAAGGATCTTTCACAATTGCAAAACTCCCTATTATTACATTTTATGATAGAACACAGTAGATTAGGGCAATTATCCCTCGTGTTTTATTAAACCTTTATACAACTGTTAGAGGTTAATGGGGCTATTATTTTTCCTACTGTCAAAATCTGCTTCGAAGCAAGACCTAGAGCACTTAGTGCCGGCTTTTTCGGCGGCACAGAGAAGCCCGCACGGCTTTTTCGGAGCGGGATTACATATCACTGTAGTCTGCAGCTGTTCAAACAAATCACCCACTAATAATAGAGCAAGAAGGTCCCCTAAACACAAAGCAGGATAAGGAGAGCACTCCTGGCCATTAATGACAAGTGTAGTGACCCTAACGACAGTATTAGGAAGCAAGACATGGTTTTGGGGGAGAATAGGTAAAGCAAGTCGTGTTGATTTTTGGAGATGATTCACATGGGGATTAACAGAACAAGAACATATACAGGTACCTGGGAAATCATGGCCAGATGAGACTCGTTTCCAGAACAGTCTCAGGGGGGAACCATGCGGCATCCTGAATGGCCAGTAAGATGAAGGACAAGGGTGATTCTGTCCCCTGAGCAGCCTTGCCCTGGAGGTCACGTTACGTGGGCCATTCAGGGTTATTCATCGCCTCGCACACTCCCCTTCCCTTGCCCCTCCCTGCATCCCAGCACCCTCCAGCTCTGGATCTGGACAAGTGTGAGGACACCGGCTGTCCTGTCCGCCTTTCACCGCAATCTTTAAATGACCTCCGGAAAAGCGGGCACATCCCAGTCAGCGACCCCGACAAGTGGACTCACTCAGTGGTGCCAGGGAGGAAAATCAGTGCACAAGGTGTCTCCTGATGTATTAGAGCACAAAATCTAGACTGACAATGAGATTTTACTACTAACTGTAATTAACTCATAACAGAAACTTGAAGACAATTCATTCCTCACAGAGAGAGCGGGAGACACAGAATCCCAAGCAGGCTCCAGGCTCTGAGCTGTCAGCACAGAGCCCGACGCGGGGCTTGAACCCAGGAGCCGTGAGATCATGACCTGAGCCCAAGTCATACACCCAACTGACTGAGCCACTCAGGCGCCCCCTACTGTTTTTAACTCATAATGGAAACTTGAAGAAAATCAATTCCTCACAGTGTAAATGTGGCCATCATGTTCTAAGACTCCAGAATGTTATTGCCATTGATGTGTGATTCAATCATCAGTGTTGTTTTCATCTAAAGCATAGTATTTTGATGATGAAACAAACTTTAGACCAATGCCAAGCACATGTCTATACAGGATATATCAAGTGACCCAGCCATTAAAGAGGTCTCATGGAGAAGATCCGGTGACTTGGCTGGCGGCACAGCACGTGACTAAAGGGATTGTTTCACATCCTCACTTTCTGTAGATTCTTACTTTTTATGGGTCAATCTGAGGCTCTGTGGAAAGATGGTAAACTTGTATCTGTACTCAAAGCTCAGTAAATGTTGCTACATTTATTACAATAGCCTCGGTCTGATACATACTTACGTAACTAGAAATACCAGGAGGCTGTAATTTCCTCTAGAGAAGGGACATATTCGGAGCAGCCTTAAGTTCTTGGTCTTTCCTAGTAGTTCGTGACTACTGCTTGCACGAACGAGATGCGAGGTACAAGGCTGGCGCTGAAGAAAAGTGTGAGCATGGCTTTGCCACCCTGCCCCAGGCTACCACGTAACTAGGATACACGGGCGTTCAGTGGACAAAGTTTCTGAGCAACTTCTGCGTGGGTGGGACTGTGCTAGCCACTTGTAGACAGCAGCGAAGAAAGGAGGAGGAAAGATCTGTCCTCAAGGAGTTTATATTCTGGGGGGGGAGACAGGAAACAGGGACACACACACGCACATCCAATATTCGTACACGCTGCGTGCACACAGAGCATAAGTGCAGACGCGTGGGGACGGGACAGGTTACGGTACGTGGTACACAGACACCAGAGCAAGGGACTAGAGGGACAAGATACCAGGTGGGCGAGCTGCGTGCAAGTCAGGATGGTCAGTGAGTCTTTCAGAAAAGGTAAAGTTTGAGAGACTCCCTGAAGGAAGGGAGGGAACGTCATTTCAGACTAAGGAGACAGAGGAGCAGAGCCAGGCGGACGGGGAAGACCAACCAGCGGATGGGGAAGAGAAGAGGGCACAGAGTACCCTGCGTGGAAGCAGTGTGACCAACCGCGGGGAAGCAGGCGGACGGGAGGCTGGATGAGGTGGACGCGGCAACACCGGACGCCGGCACCGTGGCGGCGGGGAGGCGAGGAGAGACGGCCGGCCTGTGACGTGTGTCCCAAGCGCACGGGCCTGCCGGCTGCCGGAGCGAGGGCTGGCGCCACCTCCAGGCCCCGGGCGAGGAAAAGGAATGGCCTGGTACGCGGGAGACAAGCCGATGACATGTGGGCGTGCAAACTCTGTGTGGGCAGGTAGACGTCAGAGTCTGGAAATCCAGACGGAAGTCAGGAGAGGAAACCAAACACCTCTCACTCCATTCCCCTGGGCCACACGGGAGCTGCCTTCCAAACCGCGACAGCCACTGGCATGGCCTGCCTGTGCTGCAGCTCTGCTTTCACCCCATTAACGAGAACTCATGGTTTCTGATTTCCCAGCTGACACTAGTCACGTTTGCAGAGACAGGGCTGGCAGGAGAGCGCTCCTGGGCTGAGCCCTTGGTGGTAATGTCACTAAGCTTAGCGCCCAACAAGAAGGCAAGAAACTATGCAAGACACAAGATTAATCCCTCTGGTTTTTTTTCTCTGCACATCAGAACATCAGTAAAAAGTGAATACTTCACACTAGTATATGCCACATGCTCTTATATTTTTCCACATGTAAGAAAGAGAAGACTATGAATGTAGCAATTATAGTGATTAGTGGATAAATGCAGTATGACCCCAGGCAGATGGAAAATCATTTATAATGGTATATTTTAGAAAATGGATTAACCAGTCACGGCGTGTTAAAAAGGTAAATCAGACATTACATAGTTGTGATTGTATCTTGAGCTGCATAAAGTAGTTAAGACATCATTTTGTCATGTCATTCTAAACACAGAGCTACAAAAAGTTTTAAATCTGCCTTTCCAAATAATTACTTCGGAGTCAAAAGAAAAGCCAAAAGTAAAAACTGGAACTAGTTAGTGTCATTATAGAAGACAATATCTGATCAACTGCTTTTCATTAACAGGACTGTCTCTTTCACAACTTGGCCTCTTTTGCTTCAGGTATTCTTTTTTTCAAGGGAGAAAAGAAATATTGATTATCCATAGACACAAAGGCAATGAAATAAATGGTTTACATTCAAATGTAGAAGAATTCTCGGGTCATTTATTTTATAATGTTCTGTTGTTATTTTTACTCAAGGGTTTATGAGATAACGCATTATATTCTTCAATTTTTTCTGTAATGTTTTCTTCCATTTTACATTAAATAATGATTCTGCATCAATGTTCTACCCTTCCTGGGTGTCCACTGTTGTAACCACCATGCTCAGAACACAGCACATGCCGTCAGTCTGTCTGAGTTACAACACGTTAATGTGGAGTTCGCAAAGCCATTTGCCTTTAACTTTACAGGGGGAAACAGTCCCTAGCTGGAAAATAACAACCAAGGTTTTGTTTACCCTCCTCCCTACAGATTTTATATTTTGGAGTTAGAAGGGCACTAACTGACTCTCCCAGTGGGGTTGCTAACCTTGTATCCCACCTAGGAGAGCGTCAAGATTCAGAAGAGGAAGAAGACATTATACCATGTCTACTGTTACCGCCACTTAAAAATTAGGCAGTGGCAACTTAATAACCGTTTGGTGTTGAGGGTCTTCTCAGAAGAAAGGCAAGCCCACGTCACTCCGAGACTCCGAGACACAAGGAACCTCGGGTGGGACCTCCACTGAGCTTTTCCCAGATGCCCTGCTGTCGAGTGATGCTCCCCATTTATGTTGCAATCTTTCCAAAGCTCAAAATGATTAGAAACGTAGAGCAATAGGCAGAATGAACACCGTAATTACCTTTGAGATTTTTTGAAAACACTTATTAATCGATAATGAATGAAGCTAATGAAAAAACAAACTTGTACATCATTCCATTCTACAAGGTAATGGAGGAAATCAATTGCCCTCATTATGTAGAAAGGCTGAAATATGCCCACTTGTCCCCCCCCACCCGGTACCATGTGACTACATTTGTGCAAGTGTAGGATGGCTCTGAATGGCCAGGGGGTTAATCGGTCATGTGAAATCAGGGCTGGATAAAGAAACTGACCAACAGAGATTCCAGAGCAAAATTCATAAAAGATTCATCAATCCCTTCGAGAAGAAAAGAAGAGAGGATGTGTAGGGCTTTTGTTCCACAATGCGGGGGGGCGGGGGAGCCTTTCCTGTGTCTTCCCTTTCCTCACGTTTGCGGTCAGGACTGCGTGCCGGGTGCGTGGCAGCCCGGGCCGTCGGGACAGGGATGCAGTGAGTGATCGCACAGGCTGGCGGGGACGGGCTTCTCGTGAACCCCGCTCTCACGGAGCCTGTCTTGGGCCAAATGGAGAACCCAGGCCGTCCAGGAAGGAAATACGCGCTCGCCCAGAGGGAGGTGTGCGGCGCGGCTGAGCAATGGACTGCGCGATACACCCAAACACAGGCACCGCTGTCTATCGGATGAAAGGGAGTCTGCTCAGAACCTGTGCCCCAGCCACCGCAGATGGGCACGAGCCCCCTAACGTACGTGACCCACCCCGGCGTGGTCTCGCCGTAATTCACGGCGCACATCGCCTGGGTCCAGCACTGCAGCGACATGACTGCTACAATCACATGAGCCTCTTCATCAGGAAACCACGAATGCCCTGAAGGAGTGTCAGATCTCTCCATCCCCCAGCCAGGGGGTCTCTCTTCCCGGCACTTGGGGAGGCGTGGATCGACGCTGCCGGGAGGCACGCTTCCTTGCCTTGTCCGTGCTTTTGTCTGTTTTTCCTCAAGCACCTGAATCGTGGGGTAGTGGGCCCTGCGTGGATGATCAGAATCTCGAGCAGTTTCCAGCATCCTAAACACGGGCCCCTCGGGAACAGATGCCCGCTCTGGAGAATAACGGAAGGCAGGGTGTCTCACTACGGGGTTGTTTACATCAGAGCCACCCGGTGCCTCACGGCTTTGGTTTGCTGAACGCCTATCACATGACATACTCCTGGAGCAGGCCGTCTATAAACACCTTGCTTTATCGACCTGATCAAATTACAACGTTAAGTTAAGCACTGATTAAAATGTTATTGATTTACGTTCATAAAAGATGAAACCTGAACTTGGATACCCTCCATACTTTTACAACCACAGAATCCTTGTCTTCGAAGCCCATGTCCATTTCTCTAGGAAACACATCACTTAGTTTTCCAGCCAAGCCTTCTGTGTAAATAACATTTATTACTTAATTCATCATGGACTTCAGAAGGCCCTCAGTTTCTTCTAGCCTCTTTTTTTTTCTAATAATTAACTCTCATGTTTCAGGACCAAAACCAAAAGTTTAAAAAGACAGCCTACTTTTTCACACCAAATGAGTAATTAGGCCTTTGTCGCTGCACGTTCAGGTAAGGACAGAGAGACATTCTCTTTACAAAGAGAGCTTCTGCCTACATTTTGCTCCAGCAGACAAGTTTGGGGTTGGACCTAATAGTGACTTGATGGAGAGGCTCACCCCCTGGGTGGTTCTACATTACTGTGGCTCATCTCTGCAGGGTGTTCAACTATAAAATATAAATTGCAAAACTGTGATAAATACCACATACGCCACCCTACTGAACATCCAGAATTAAAGCTAGCAATAAAAACTAGTAAAACTTTACTAATAAAACCCTTCCTTCCTTTCTCTGTCACTTAGTTTTCTGCCTTCATTTGGATTCCATTTTTTTTTGTCCAATTTGATTTGAATGACACTTTCCATGATTATCAAACAGCAAGTGTAATGAAAATATTTACAGATTGATTTTGTGTGTTTGGGGGGGAGGTATCTAAGGACCTGAGGTAGTCAAAATGCAGGGAATACATCCTCTGACAGACAGAATCTTTGCGTCCTCTCAAAATTGCTTTCTGGAAACCCTAACCCCCAGTGGGATGGTATCTGGAGGTGGGCCTTTGGCGGGTAAGAGGTCAGGAGCGTGAACCTTCATGATGGGATTAGTGCCTTTATAGGAAGAGACAGGAGAGATGCTTTCTCCCTCCGCTGCATAAGGATGCAGAGAGAGGACAGCTGTCTATATAAACCAGGGAGCAAGTCTTCACCAGAACCTGCATCCGCCTCGATCTCAGACGTTCCGGCCTCTAGAACCACGCGAAATAAATGGAAGCCCCCCAATCTAGCGTACTTTGTTATGGTGTCTGGGAGATGAGACACGCCCCTATCCGACACCTGCGTCCTAGGGGTCCACACGCACTTCTCTGTCCTTATCCGACACCTACGGCCTAGGGGTCCGCGTCTACGTCTCTGTCCTCTTCAGTGGCCGTGGAGCAGGGCCATCATTGGTCCACGGACCACTGTTCCACAGGCAATGAGAAGGATACCAGACGAATGGGATACTGAGAAGCAGACGCAGGTCATTCTACAAAGTGATTTTTAAAAGATTTATATTGTTGTTTACTTTTGCTTATTTACTAGTTGTCGTGGGATATCTGTCATGGGTAAAACTTCACGCGGAAGCGCAATACATCACGGGGATAAAATCAGAGTTGGTTGAGCAGAAGGGAGCCCCAGAAAAGTCCGTGCCGAGCCCTCCATCTCTACTAAATGCCAGGCAGTGAGAAAACGGATAAGCTGCATGCATAGACCCCAAACACTGGATAAGGAGCGCAGAGAGCGGGAAAGTAGCGACACCAAGAATGAACAGAAAAGGCACCTTGGCAGCGTGAAAGTCTTAAAAAGAGCCTGGTGCCTGGGCAAACACCGCACTGGAAATGAGTCCGCCTGGGCATCACCATGGGGCTGAGCTGCATTTCGTGCAATAGGTAAACGCACAGTGAACCCGTGACAAGATAAATGCCGTAACAGAGGTAAGAACAGAACGTGGGAACAGCTAACGGTGCCCGGGAGTCAGGAGAGCCTTCAGAGGGGGAGTGGAGTCCCTAAGCATGACACGGGCACCGCATGGGAGTCCCTAATATGACACGGGCACCACATGGGAGTCCCTAAGCATGACACAGGCACCACATGGGAGTCCCTAAGCATGACACGAGCACCACATGGGAGTCCCTAAGCATGACACGGGCTCTGCATTCAGCAAAGGGAGGCAGGGAGCTTCCGGCAGAGAGGCACTGTGACATCACCCCACGCACGGCAAGGTGGCCCCCTCGGCTGAGTAACGGCAAGGGGCTTCCAGGAGAAAACACCACAGAAGTAGGTGGTGGGAGATACCTTCAGTGATCCAACACTCGTGACCAAGTGCTCCGTGTGCCAGGCACACCCAAATGGGCCCTGTATGGATGTGGTCTTTATGACATACACATTTTTTTCCCTTTGGAAGGACTCAGGATTTGCCCTAAAGCTATTTTATTCTTCAGGTCATGGATGATCGTGAACATTTTAATAGGAAAATGGTAAGACCAGACTTCTGTATCCCAAAGATGTGCACGAGAATGGAGAGGGGGCTGGAACCAAACACTGGCAGAGGAGCACTTATTCGCGAGAGAAACTGGAGGTCCGCTTCACAGGGACAGATCTGAGCTACACTTAGCAGATTCACTTAGGATTATGTCGACAGGACCCTCTTCCCAACAAGGTGACGCCAGCACACACCGCTCCTCCAGCAAATACGTTTGGAGGTAGAGGAGTAGAAAGCGGGGAGGCGAGAACAGTAGTTCACAGGCCACCTTCTCCAGACGCCCGCGTTCTCCCACGTGTCCCCTCTAACTGACGCATCGATCCTCATACAGAAAGAAAGGAGGACTTACGGACGGAGTTTTTATGACTACTGTCCTTGCCGGGCATCATCTTGACTCCTCTTGACTTCAATTCAATTGCCTTTTTCACTGAAAGAAACAAGATAAAGCAGTTAGTAGGGAAGACTCAAAGGGCCATCACAAAACAGTGCTTTACCCTCCCGGCGTTTCGGGTCCTGAATGCTTGCTCACCAAGCTCTGCAAAGTGGCACACGTTCTAAGAAGTTAATCATGCAAACAAATGAAGTACAAGAGCCTGTGAATAATTAATGCAAGGCTATCAGACAGCAAGATTGTATCTTATCGCAGGCGTGTCAGAAGCTAAAAACGAAATGGGGTGTGGTTTAGCTTTGACACCAGAGAAGGTGCACCCGGAAATCACCATCATTTCACCGAGGACTCTGCAGACCGATCTCTCGGTGTAACACAGGGGCAGTGACTCCAGAGCCTTCTAAATTTGCTAGGTTCATGATAATTTTCAGATAAAATGAAAGCTGCTCATTTATTTATTCATGAGTTATTTAACAGAACAAAGTTTAGTATATACACATTCAGGGGGAGCTCATATGAGAAATCATGTTCTGAGCGCTGAGAATAAGATGTTAAATAAAAAATGAAAGTCCTTCTGGACGCTTGTTACCTACAGACAACATGTAAAAAAACAAACAAACAAAACAAAAAACAAAAAAAAAAACAAAAAAAAATATATGAAACTTGTTTCTAAGGTCATAGTTCTGAAGCTTAAATTTATGTTCTTATTTTAGGTCCTGCATCAAACATTTTAAGAAGTTCTACTTTTCTGGTCATTTCTAGAAAAAAAAAAGTGAGGAGGCATTTCTTGGGAAGAAAACAGAAAATAGTATTTTAATTTAAATGTTTATGTTTTAAATATTAAAAATATATTATTGTTAGTTACATTAAAATAATTTAATAATATATTAAAACTACAATATTTAATTTGAACAGTTATCATTTACATAAAGAAAACTGGACCTAGAGTAGCTGAAAGTATGCAGATCTGGGTTCAAATCTTCGCTAACAACTTGGTAGGTATGTGGTCTGGGTAAGTCACTTAACTCCGAATCTGTTAATTTCTCTGTACAGTGAGTGTGCTGCAGGCAGGGCGGGGCGGGGGAGGAACCCAGGACACTGGATGCCCACCGGCCAAGCGGAAAGCAGACTGGGTGTCAGATGTGACTGTACACAGGTACTGTCAGCAGACTGGGTGTCAGATGTGACTGTACACAGGTACCGTCCCTGTGGACCTTTACTTTGGAGCCAACTCCTCAGTTACACCCATACGATGGTAAGTTGGGACTGTTTCCACCTAAGGGACTGCTGAATCCGTTTTTTCAAAATGTTCTGATTCACAGGATCTCCTTGATTATCCTGTTTAGTGGGATATGGGCGTTTCAAGCAGTCCCTTCTGGCATAATCTAAAGGAGTCTGGCCTTGGACTTTGAACCTTACCTACCCCCATTAATATGATCATGTAATCAGACAAATCACTTAAAGGCCACAAACGCAATTGTTGAATCTTTTCAGTGACCGTGAGGCCCTTTCCTGTGAATTTCACCAGGGGGAAATGAGTGTGTGGAAGTAGTTTATAGACTTTGAAGACCTCTTCCCAACAGGGTCGATGAGAAGTGAGTGAATTGGCCCAGCGTGGTAATGTGGCTCAAGCAGATGGTTATGGCCCAGACCGCAGCCAGACCACAGGACCCCTACTGGTGCAGCCACTCCCGGTGGACGTGGGATGTGCCACGGAGACACCCCTTCCTGGAAGGACTGGTCGGTGCGCAGTGCTCAGTGCCAGCCCCTTTCAGGGAATGCGGAGCTCCAGACAGCCACCTCGCCCACGGTCGGATATACCCTCCAGGGGCCGGCCACACCAAGGACTAATGCACGTGAGGGTACACAAGTCCCGGAGGGGAGCGAGTCCAGCTCCGAGTACCCTGTGCATCGCTGGGACTGCTCAGGACCTCCAGGAAACCCAGGACAGCTGCTTTCTCCTCCTTCCAAGGCTGTTAACCCCAAAGGGCATCCCCCAGTGGGCATCCTGCTTCCCTAACGTTCACCTGCCTAGCAGAGAACCATCAACAGGCATCAGGGGTCTCTCTTCTCCTCTCTGCTCCCTCCTCATCTGACATCATCCTCATCCTTGTCTCTGTTTGGTGAGAAAACGAGATCTAGCACATGTCCTCACCAGAGTGCTACTGGCTGCAGCGACCCTGTCTGTCAGACTCCCCGGAACAATGTTTTAATTTGACGCCTCCATGTGCGTCACCCATCATAACCGCTGTCTTGGGCTGAAATAACTTTGTCTTGAAGTTACTCAGGAGAGAAGAGACGAATGCACAATAAATAATGAACAGAAGGATAGATGGGAGATAATAAAGACCATAAAACTCAAGCAAATGTCACCCAAAATAAACAGATAAACAGAACCCAATGCACTCAGAAAATAAAGAGGAAGAAAAAGAGTAGCATTCAGAGCACGATAAGTCTCTAAATACACAGGTCCTATCTGGGCGCCTAATAAATTCTGGGATTTTACAAAGAAGTGTGTGTAGTTGGTAACTCCACCAAGCATTTTTTTCCGACAAGATGGTGCTGTGCTGCTGAAGAGAATCGGCTCCACTGAGTCCTAACGTGTCCCACGTTACTGGGTCTTCTAATTGCACAGCACTAGTTCTTGGCGACATTCAATGAAAGGGCAGATGGCTTGGGCATTCCTCCAAGGTCTCCTCCTCCCACGTCCCCTCTTTTCCTCCATCCAGTGTCCTCCCGGCCCTCCCCCCACCCTCCGCAGACCTGCACAGAGAGTTCCTCTCTCCAGAAAAGATGCAGGACGTGCGGGAGAGAGGAGGGGCAGACGGATGGGAGCGTCTCCGGGAAGATCTCCTACCCAGGGCAATCCCTGCCAAGAGCCTGAGGTTTTCCGTGGATACAAGTGTTCAGCCCATTCACTCCCAAGTCTTAGAATGGATGATAAAGTCGCATCTCCTGAGTGACCGCCATGCTAATTCTTGGGTCAACCTCAGACGTATGGAGTCAGGAACTCTGGAGCTGAGCCTGGCCTTCAAGCTACACATTTTTAGCACAGCTACCTGGCTTTGCTTTTCTTATTTATTTATTTTTTATATATTTTTGTGGTTGTTGTTGCCCTTTCTCTTCATTAGTTTGTTCTGGGGGGGAGGAGACAGTTGGATATATGCTTTCACTCGAGTCTGAGACTCACTGATCTATCCTGCCTAAAATCATTTCTCAGTGATTCACATTCAGCATCTTCAAATAGGTATCATTAGTCCATCCTTTTCTATGAGGACATTTAATAAGGTGAAAAGCTCTGGGGATAATACTTGCAGATTAAGAGTAGAAACGATTGGAAAGTAGCACCAGAGAGGATATGTTATTCTTTCTTTCTTTCTTCCGTATCAGCTTCTTTTGCTATCATCTCTCAGAGTTAGGTTAAACCCCACTTCAGGTAGTTTGGAAATTTGAGGGAACAACCACTACGTCGAAATGACAGTGGTGTTTCATAACTGTTTAAAGTGGCAACACGGTAAGAGATAAATCTTACTGTTTCTATGTAAGTCGACTGCCTTCTCAACCCTTTCCAAAGGGAACGTCCTTCCCTCCTGTGTCCACGACTGCGTCCTAACCGAGCTCCGCCCTGGGTGCTTCCCCGTTCCCTGCCTCGCCCCCCCGTAAGGGGACATCAGGCCGTCACAGGTCCTCGTGCTCAGCAGCCCGGTTAGGAAGCCACGGCACCGCTCCTGCAGCGGACGTCCCGGGAGCTTCTGGACCAATGTCTGACACAGTGCTTTCCCTATGACGGACAGCTCAGCGCATTTCAAATAAATACAACAAACGCACACCGGTTTCAGACAAAATTAACTTAACACAGGGATAGAAAGCACTGAGGAAACTGTTTCATGCATACACGGAAGACTGACCATCTCAAGAATCCGGCGATTGCAAATAAAGATATAAACCCTGTTTATTGCACCTGCAATTGACTCGGATTCTCATGCTCTCATTAATGTTATTACTTTAATATAAATGTATATTTAATATATAATATCAACATATAAAGTACTTAAGTAGATAACAGATATACAAGTGAAAGTATCCGAACCTGTGTCATTCTCAGAAATATTCTCGTTCTCTTCGACTTCCAATTATTCAATTGTTTTCTATTTAATTTGGCAAGTAACCAGTTATATCCTATAAACCATTAATATTTTGTATTTAGGCTGTCTTTTTTATACTGTCCCCTTAGTAAATAGGATTTATTTTAAATCTCCATTTTTATGTCAATTTATTTTTGAATTTGCAGAATGTCCTCCTTCAGAAAAAATTGGTTTTGGTTCATGGGTTATTTGGCACATTTTCTGTTTTCCTTTATTATTAGGGGGGAAAAAACTAAACTTTTGTAGTATCTCCTAGAGTTCTGTCAATCTTTTTTGAAGAGAAAAATCAATGTTTTGAAAATGGTATTATTTTGAGCAATGCCAGTGGCTTGCATTTTTTTTTATCGTAAAGCTCACTTTTTCCCCAAAGAATTCCATCATTTTTCAGAAATGCTTTTAAAATACTCAATTGCTTCATTAACAGATCTAAGTACATAGCACCCCAACCAAATTAACGTTTCTTCGTTAGATTTCATTATTGATTATAATAAGAGTGTTCATAATTCAGATGAAATACACATTAAAAAAATGTTTGGAGGCGCCTGGTTGGTTCAGTTAATTGTCTGACTTCGGCTCAGGTCACGATCTCACGGTTCCTGGGTTCGAGCCCCGCGTCGGGCTCTGTGCTGACGGCTCGGAGCCTGCAGCTGCTCCGATTCTCCCTCCCTCTCTGCTCTCTCGCTCTCATTCTCTCAAACATAAGCATGAAAAAACACTGCTTCAACTCCAACGCAAAACGTGCCCACAGTTAAGCAAGCTAAGGCTCAGTAAACGTGTTACGTATTGACTCAATTTCCCACCTGCTTAATTAGCGTTAACGTACGGCTGGCGCGGACCCGAGACACGTCATAGGCACACACGCTCCGAGTACGGCCCGTTTTCCTGTCTGAAACCGGACTGTCGACGTCCGCACGCGAGCTCAGCACCCCAAAAACACGGTGCCATAATTTCTCCCCTTTCTGCATAACCTTTTTTTTTTTTTTTTTTAGACTTCTTCTGCTTGATCAATTCCATTATCACACAACGCGCTGCTTCGCTTCCCACCTTCATCAACAGAGACAAAACGAGCCGCGACCGAACAAACTGAACGCTGAGCCGGAGACCAAGGCCGCGGGGACACTGAAGGGTGCGTGGTGCCCCCCGCCCCGTCGTCTCCCGGGGCGCGGCGACAGAACGCTTCGTGGTACCGCTACCGTGCCCCCCCCTCCCCCGCCGGGACACGGCCCAGGCCCCAGGACGCCCGAGCGCGCACAGCCGACCCCTGGGATCCGCCACGTGTCCGCCACACGTGTGCACACCTGGGAGAAGGTGCAGTGCACGAACCGGGCCCAGTAACAGACTCTCAACAATAACCAGTAAGGGGCTGATTACACCAACGCACCGCTGCGGGGATGGGCTTTCTGGCTCTCAAATCACCCCAGTGTCCCGTCCTCGCCCCTCACCGGCGGCAGCGACCGGATAACACGCCCTGGTCAGGACGTAAGGCCTCAAGTGAAAGGCGCAGGCGCAGGCGCATGAGTGAGTGGGGGGGAGGTGGGGGCCTGCGGACGGTCTGACGCTGCGTCAGGGGGCGGAGCCTCTGCTTCCCGCTCTGCTGTGGGGGGAGCCTAGGGGGGAAGCGACGCTCCACAGAATGGCGACGCCCGGGCCGCGTCTCATCCTGTCCTGAATCTGAAAACAGCCGTGAGCACGGTGAGCCGTGGCTTCTCTGCCACTAGGTCTTCTGGTCAGTTCTCCACTTGCACTCGACGGTGCGGGGGTCAGCTCCTCCTGCAGAATGGGGGACCCAGCCCCCCAGATCGCCCCCCGCCCCTGGAGTGTCCCCGCCACCCCTTGCTCACAGGCTTCCTGGTGTGCTGTCCTGTATCTACACTCTCACCGGAACAACCCCCTCGCCGACCTCTGATCCCACAGAACTGCTATCAATACTTCAATAAATTATTCTTACCGTTCGGCGATTATTACTAATAATGTTTAAAACTACTAGCATTTGACAGGAGCAGAGGGCTGTGTATGCATCCTATGTTACCCCATCGCAGTGTTGCAAGAGTTCTGCTGTTATTACCATCACTTCCCGCAAAATCAGAGTTGCAGTGAGGTTAGTTGCTTTTTCCCGGGTTACGCCCCTGGGAGACCGCTTTGGAGCTGACACCTGATTCTCCAGTTTACACCGTGCACCGCTCAGTTAACCGCTTTGCATTGGAAAATGTTCTTATTATGAGTAGTTTGTTACTACAACATAAGATGTGATCCTTAAATACAGTAAAACCTTGGCTCGCGAGTAGCTTGTTTGGCAGGTGTTCCACAAGACGGGCAAACATTTCCGATAAATCTTAACTTGACAAATAAGCGATGTTGTGCAATAGCAGTAGGACGTGATGCCCAATGTCACATGATCACAAGCAAGCCAACGGTTCTCTCTCTGTCTCTCTCTCTCTCTCTGCGGGATTGTGGGTGATCTTCTCCCACGCTCGGATGCTCCGTCTCAGGCCTCGGGGTTTGGCAGGAATCCGTGATTTTGCAGAACGTTGGAAGGTGCCCACAACTGGCACTCGTGTGTTTTTGTCACTTCAAAGCGCCTATGGACGGTCCCTTGCTTTTCCAGACAAGAGGGAGCTTAGGAACGCTTTGTTTCATTCCAGGTCAGGCCGCCGGCAGATACAGACCCTTCCCTGTGCCGCCTAACTGCCAGTTGCACGAAATACAGTGTATGACACGAGTTTATTAATACTGTGCTGTAGTCAACATCCGAGCGAGTGTAGACAATGGTCCCCATGCAGGGAAGGGCTCCACTGAGGCAACAGATAGCAGTGATTCTGTCAGTGATCGTGAAAGTCGTCTTTCACACTAACCCTCCTCTCTCTCCCTCACATCAGCCGTGGAGGATTTAAAAGTGCAGAGTAATTTGTTTATTTTTCTTTATACTTTTTGTTTTTTAATCATTTTATATTATAGTACAGTATTATAATTGTTTTTGTATGAATATTTTTTGGGTTTTGGAATGAACCATCTGAGTTTCCATTAGTTCTTCTGGGGTAATTCACTTTGATATACAAGTTCTTTGGATTACAAGCATGTTTCTGGAACGAGTTACGCTCACAAACCAAGGTTTTATTGTCTTTGTGGGTGAATAGACATGTCCTCTTACAACATTAAATTTTCAAAGTCACATTGTGATTTGCTCCTTAATAATTATTAAAGAAATGCTTTGATGAACTCATAGGTTAGTTAAACTCAAATGTCCGTTAACATTGATTTTATTCTAACAAAAGATGTGCACTGAGTCACACAGCATTGGTTTTGTGTTCCTTCCCTATAGAACGTTTTTATTTATGACTGAGTAGTATGTGGACATGGCAGGGAAATTGGGAAAACCTAAAAATTATCAGAAAGAAAACAAAAGTGACTGAAAAAAATCATCGAAAGATGACCACCGTTGTTATTATTTGTGTATTTATTTCCAACCCTATTGCATTGTGTATATAAGTTAATAGGATTATAGAGGTAAAGACACACATGATATTTACAGAATACAAACAAAAGTGTAAATACATTTTTATTCTGCTTTCAGACTTCTTTGAGCATTTTTCCTTGTCATTACGTAGTGTCTTTTTTTAAATTAGATTTATTGAGCTATCTGAATACTTTTGAAAAAAAATGCTTTCCATATATTTAGTTCCTTCACAATCAGACATTCACTTTTTTTCGCTTCTTACGATTGTCTATAACACCAAACACCTTGCCACCACATCAGCAAATTCTGACCACTTTCGTGGAATACATTGTTAGAATTGATATTCGTTAATCTCCTCTAATAAACTGATTTTTAGAAAAACTGCACGAGTTTACCTCAGCAGCTTATTTAAGAATATCTTGACTATAACACCTTTGCCAACACTGAATTTTACCTTAAAAAAATGTATACTAACCTGGTAGATGAAAAATGATATTCATGTTTTTATGCATTTAAAGGAATAAACGTGGTTCTTTATCTATTCTTTGAGATAAGTCATACTATCATTATCTCATGGTACATACATTATTTTATTTATTTTATGGGAGCTTCTCATTATTTTATATATTATATAAAATATATATAAATATATAATATTAATATATATATTCTATAATAATTATTATATATCTGTAGAAATAAATAACTATTGTCTTTTCTTTATTAGGCTATTTTGCCAGCAGCTTTCCTTGTAAGTTTGTCCATGCTCAGCTATTCCTACATTGTCTATTAGATTTTATGATGCCCTTGAACATGGACCTGTGAGGAAAACTGACCTCTGAGTTTTAGGAACTACATTATCAGATTTCATTGTTACTCTTTGTTATTTTTCAGCAGCCAGAATCTTTTCTTTGTCGGAGAAATCATCCTCTCTAAGGCTGGTGTTATAAGTGCTCTTTTGGATCTGAAAAGTCTCAGCTATTTATTGCCAATACTGCAGAATATTAAAAGAATTTACTGTTGACATTTTTGTTGATTGACTATCAGAATGTCCTAGTTTAACGTCACTAAATTGAAAGAAGAAGCTTTCATATGTGAAGTTATATTATCGAATCAATGATCGTGTCCAGGTGGTCGAAGATTAGTATCGGATACCCACAAACACTTGGTTATTGGATTCTTTACCAACTTAAAGGGTAATGACAATAAAAGTCTTTATTGGAAGGAAGGCAATTAACTTTATTTGTCTCTGTGTGCTTAATAAATCATGGACCTCAATTAAATAATATATTTCCCTGTAATTTAAGTTGTCAGAGGTAAGAACATTCTAGATTTAACTTGGACCACTTTGGGATTGAAAGACTTTTCCCTTAGCTCTGTAGAGATTTATTGTTTTTTCCCACAGAAGTTATTTCAGGTCATTTCCTTCAAAACACAGAGGATAGAGGGAACCAAGAGATATAAGAGAGGATAAGGAGGAGACATCAGTTGGAGACACTCTGGAGAAAGGGAGAAGATTAAAAGAGAGAGAGAGAGAGAAAGTGACATCATATGCCCCGGAAACAACTTTTCTCCTTCCGCATCTTCCATGTGTAAAGACGTAGAAATTACTCAGAGGGTTGTACACATAATTATCTCAGAAAAGCCACACTTTCCAATAGAGATGTTGAGTCTTTTTCCCTCAACAGACTCTTCGTATTTTACCCCATTGAGAGATTTTCCACTGCCATTTCCATGGCTTTCCCAGCTGAACTACGAGGAGAAGCCACCCGACTAGGTAGAACGTGCGCCCACTTTGTGAAATGTCTGGTTCAGCAGCCAGGGGGACTGTCCTCGAAGTCCAGAGCTGAGCCTCGGTCTCACTTCTGAAATTGTCTGAAATCCTCTCTTTCTCATCAATTAAATGAAGGACTTGAATTTCAAGGAAGCTGATATTCAGTGTCCTCATTTTTTTTCTAGGCAGACAACGTGGATGGTATTTACCCCAGCCTTCCGTCTACAGCTTATGACAGGGTGGACTTCTGTGTCTTCTTCTGGAAGGGAAGGGCACTAGTGCACCTCTTGCAAGAGCAGTGCTGTGCGTGAACAGCATGTTCACAGTGGGAAGCACGCTGCTAGGCAGAGCTGTTGGGGGAAATTGGGCAAGTGTGAGCATCGCTCACGTAGAATGCGCTCTGTCCTCGTACTGAGCATCTGGTATGCACTCATCTGTATATGCTGTGGTCCAGATGTTTGCATCCACCATCGAATTCATACGTTGAAGTCCTAACCCCCAATGTGGCGGTGTTAGGAGGCGAGGCGTTCGGTAGGTGATTAGGGAATGAAATTAGCGCCCTTATGGAAGAGGTCCCGGAGAGATCCCTCGTCTCCTTCTGCTATCTGGGAACCAGAGAATGGGCCCCCACCAGAAACTGGATCTTTCCGCCAATCAGAACTCTGAGGAATAAATATCTGTAGATTCTGAGCCACCACGGTGGTAATTTGTTATAGCATCCTGAAGAGACAAAGACACACACTGAAGGCACATCCGGGTTTGCATTTGTCAAACCCTTGATTCTTTTCATAGGAAAAGCCTCACACTCAGACAACATTGATTTTGGAGTCCGATGTGAGAGCTCATCGTCCTCGTGAAACTTGTTATTGCTGCCACTTTGACAGGTTAAGATGTCCCGAAACCTCAGGTACCTCTTCTGTTTAATGAAGATGAAGTCTTCTGCCTCACAGAGATGTGAGGAGTAATTGCGATAACAAATCACAGCACCTGGTGCGATGCCTGCCTCATCTCAGACATGCAAAGCACTTGAAAAATACTTTGCAACAGGAGGGAGAACTTTCCAGTGCCTTATTACATTCACTGTGAAGTGTTACTGTCTCTCCTTTCTTCGGCTTCTTTCCTTAACTTCACAGACAGGACACCGGGAAGGAAATTGTTAACACCCTGACTGTAGTCCCCAAGGAATTAGGACCAGATCCTGTTATCTTAGTCTCTAGCAGAGAAATTAGTATGTGTTTATCATTAAAAAAAAACAGAATAATAAATAAACCATCAAAACTGTCTAGTAAAGAAATTGTTTCTAGATTTAAAAAACGTATTTTAGTAACAAACTCCCATTAAAACAATATGTATGTACATATATACATATATAATACATATATATTCATATATATAGACCACGAGACAGTAACAGTAAGATGATCTTAAAAAATAAAGGAATAAACACTTTGATTATTTTAAATGCAAGTAGAAATGAGATAGCATTTTTCAGCCAGCAAATCAGTAAGCATGTCCCTTTTTTTAAAGTATTTTTTAACATTATTAATTTTATTTTTGAGAGAGAGTGTGTGTGTGACAAAGGGGCAGAGAGAGAGAGAGAGAGAGAGAATCCCAAGCAGGCTTTGCGCTATCAGTGCAGAGCCCGACAGGAGGCTCGAACCCATGACCTGAGTTGAAATCTGGAGTCAGGCATTTAACGCCTGAGCCCCCCAGGTGCCCCCAAGATATTCTTACACACACCTGGTTAGGTGGACAAAGTACAGCTTCTCTCAAACTCAGTGTATCCCTATGGATGCAGAGTGTTGGCCAAAAGATCCTAATTCTAGCAATTCATAGAGAAATTGGGTAGAGGAAAGGAGGGAACCTGCTGGAATATGTTTCTGGGGCAACTCCCAGTCCACCCCTCCCTCTTCTGTTGGTCACATTGATAGAAGGTGTTCCCTGCACTAGGTAAATTACTTGCATAAGCTCTTCAATGTATCCCCCCTGTCCTTTCAGACTGGGTGAGGACAGGTCACAGCAAATGCTGTGACAACCATTTCTCCCCTGCCACCACAGACTTTTCCGCGCCCGTAACCGCTGTCCAGGGTTCCCCAGGCCTGACCGTCTGACACCTGGATGGAATCTCACAGTAGGAGAGCGCTCCCCGTGTCTGTGCCCGAGGTCTTTGTTCTCTTGCACAAAGGATGACCGTGTATTTCTCTCCGCTGACCTGTGGGGCGGCTTAGAGGGTGCCTAGCAGTAGGCATCATGTACACGGAACTCGGGGGGCCTGGCCCCATGGGGGGCACTTGTAAAGCCTTCAGCGTGAGCATCTGACACTGTGCCTCCTGAATAGCAGAAGGAGAAGCCCTGAAAGCAACTCTTTCTTTCTCTGGTCTCCGCACATTCAGACACTTCTCACTTAGCTCCAAAGTCCAGTCCTTCGTCCCCCACACCAGGGATGTGCGGGCACCTGCTTGAGTGTGCGCGTGGGCTCGGGCTGTAGGTCCTCCCCATTGTGGATGGTGGGAACTGACTGGACAACCTCTCCACTCAGCGTTTTATAGTCGGCCCCAGCCAACAATTTATCAGGATTACACCACAGAACCCAGGAAAGCGTGTCAGCGCTCATGACCTCTCAGTTTGGCTTCAGCCACCAAGAAGAATAAGACAACATCCCGCCTTCCAGCGCATGCCACAAGAGACAAATCACATTCAGAAATGTTTCTTTATGAATTCTAATGGTATTTTCTGCTCCACATGTCTCCTACTTCTTTACTTTTATCTTAATTTTTCTTATTTTGTAAGTACTATTATTTTGCTGTTTTCCTCCAGTGCTTTGGAGAAAGCCTCATTAATCTCATTAAATGGTATATTAAATCAAACTTAATGTGGTGATAAAAAAGGACAGAATTGTAAAATCTTTACATGGGAATAATAAAATTTCCCTCTGAATGAGCCATCTTAAGCCACTTTTGAGTAATTAATTATAGGGCATCTTCTGAGAGGTGCTGGATGAGAGAAACAGAAGAGAATGAGGAACCCTGTTTCACAGTGGACCTGTGTGATGGAAAAAACACTGATAAACAGAAATGCCACAGAGGCATATAGACACTTTCCTCTTCCTTCCTCTCCTTCCATCACCGAGACCCACAAGAGCCTATTTAAAGGGGGTGGATTTAGTGTATATCGTATACATAGGGATTTGTCAGAAGCCTAAGCAAACACCTGTTGTAGGGGATGGAAATGCAGATATCTTCAATTTGGGGAGGCAAACATTCGAAGGCAAAAATAAGTTTAAATATAATGGAATTAGACTTCCATAAAAGTTAAGATGAACCTGAAAGTGGATTTAATAGTTCGAAGCCACAATAGCTAAGGAATCAATATACTGCTTAAAATTTTTAATCTTGACTAAATCTAAGACAGTATCTGCCCCAAACTAAGATCTAAAATCATTCTTTCATGAAAAAGTTCTACTCCCTTATTCTTCACTTTTTCTATGATCTATAAAGCTTCTTACCAACTGCCCATATGCCCCAAATTTTGCCATTAACAACTCTATAAAAAAAAGGGGGGGGGGACAAAGTCCCTATGAGTATAAATGTTCAACTGAGGCATGAGGTATGTGGTAGCACAGAGTTCTGTAAATTGCCTTAGAGTAGCTTTTTTCTGGATTCCTGGTTGTGAACTAAGGTTCTTTTAGGATAGGTTTTCTAATTATGTCATTATGCAAAATATAAATTTTTTACTTTGGTTTATGTTCTGAACAAGGGGAAGACAAATGTTCCCTGTTATGAAGTGCTGCAGATGGGCGAATAAGGTTGTGTAGGAAAATGCCTTGGTTTGAGTGTGGCGAGTTCTATTTGCCTATTACTAGACATGGAGCCAAGAATTGGATCACATGAGGGAGACCGCCTTGGGGGGACTCAGCGGCTTCCAGCCACAATGGAAGATGATGACATGAGCCATGGTAGCTGTCCTCAAGGAGCCATGCACATGGCAGAGGTCACCAGGACCCTTCGAGGGGACTATTAGATCAAAGTTTCGTTTTCATACTAAGATATATTTCACTGTGTACAAAAGCATGTAGCTAAAGCTGCTGTGCCTTTGCATGAATCGGGACCGTGGCACCCACGAGCTATCACAGCCATCGTGTTCCCATGACACTCCAAGTTCACTTAAGAATGCCAAGGATGAAGCAAGGAAAATAATTAATTTCATGAAATCTCAGCCCTTTAGCGCTTGTCCTCTTGGTGTTCTGTTTGGAGAAATGGGAAGCACTTATTAAGGACTTCTGCCACATGACGATGTGGTGTTGTCTTGAGGAGAAACACTTATGTGGTTCTTTGATTTCAGGGACGAACTGGCTGCTTTCCCATGGACACCATCTGTACTTGAAGGAAAGACTAAGGGACTCTGGTGAGTGTCCTAGTTATTGTTACTCTGTAATGAAACTCAATATACTGGCAAGGGTGTGTTCCCTCACGGTTCTGTTGGTCCGAAAGCCAGCTGCAGCTCACCTGAGGTCTCAGACGCTCAAAGGAGGAGGCTCAGCTGACCTCCTACGCCAGGGGGCCTTCGAAGACCCTTCCACCAGGTTCATTCAGGTTGCTAATGAGATCAAGCTGCTGAGGGTGTTGCCTGAGGTCCCTGTCTTCTAGTTGAGCAGGGTCCCTGCTATGTGGCCCCATCAGCCTTCAGTGCAGTGGGGAATCTCCCTCATGATCGGTCTCTCACACAGTCTCTTTTCCTAGGAAGGACCCCTGGGAGGGGCTCATTTCAGGGAGGGGGTGAATGGCTCTTTTCTGAAGCCAGCTGTGCCAGAAGGTATAGCCTCATCACAGGAGGGATAAGTCATATTTACTCAGTGGGTGTGGTGATCCTGAGGCCGTCTTGAATAACACCTATCTTCAGATATTCAGATTTTCACAACTGGGTGTTAGGTGATATTCCTTTGAAAATGAACAGTCAGCTATTGTCCCTGTAAAATAAATGGCTGATATTTTTGCTGGTGATGAAATTTGAGTTTTCAAGCAAATATTAGAATTTTAGAAATCCAGTATCTACCTCTGATCTTTACAACTTTCCAATGCTTAGAATTGTCTGAGAAAATAAGCAGTGATATTAACAGATGTAATTTTTAAAGACATTGTACAATATATATTCTTATTTAGATATTGATAACAACAGAAAATCTGAAAAACTCAGTGAACCCATATCTGTGTCATGATCCATGCCTTATACACTGAAACCATGCAAGGGTATAAGATTCATTCAAAATGCAAAATCGACCAATGGATTTTATCATAATAGAGCGTAAAAGCTTTATAAGGTTTAAGATTCTACATAGCCACTAACTTTAAGAAACACCTATTAAGTTTTGTGTAGTATTAAAAATATCCAATAAGTATCTAAAAAGACTTAAAATATTTCTCTATTTTACAAATAGCTACCTGTATGCACTGTGACTTCCTTCATCCACTTTAACCAAAACAACATGGCACAATGTGTTTAATAGAGAAGTAGATATGAATACCAGCCTCTTCCTCTGAGCCCAATGTTAAAATGTTTTGCAAAAATGTAAAATGGTTTATGCTTAAAACTACTTTTTTTTGTCTTTGTTTTTGGAAAATATAGTTAGTCTCATAAAACATGACATTCTGTTAACTTTAATGGGTTTATTATTATCAATTTAAATGAAATGAACTTTTAAAAATTTCTCTAAATATAATTTCTAATATATTAAACATCAATAGCTATAATGAACACACACAAAGGTGTTTGGGATCTTCAATAATCCCCAGTATAAAGGGCTTGTGAACCAAGCTCCAGGCTTTAAGAGTAAACAGACAAGAGAATGAGGACTGACCTCTGTACCAGGCTTCCTATGCAAACAGGGCATTCACATTGGTGTCATGGCTAGAATTCAGGAGTCCCTGAACTCTAATTTAAAAAAAATAGACTTTTATTTCAACTAACTTCTAATTGAAAATAACCCTCCCCTTCATTTATGAGTATAAGCAACAAATCCTGATAATATTAGCAGTACCAGGTGACCAGCAGAAAGCACAGGTATTTTCTTATCACATTATACAGTTATCACAGATACCTCAAAATAATAATTTTCTAATTAGAACATCATAACTATTAGACTCACCACTGGGTCCTCTTTAATAAAGAAGCACTTTCATCACTACTTACAAATTCTCTTTTAAATATGTTGATGACCTGGGGCGCCTGGGTGGCTCAGCCAGTTAAGCATCTGACTTTGGCTCAGGTCATGATCTCACAGCTCATGGCTTCGAGCCTCACGTCGGGCTCTGTGCTGACAGCTCAGAGCCTGGAGCCTGCTTCAGATTCTGTGTCTCCTGCTCTCTCTGCCCCTCCCCTGTCCACACTGTCTCTGTCTCTCTCAAAAATAAATAAATATTAAAAAAGCTTAAATATGTTGATGACAGTAGTTCAATACAACTAGTTTTGTTTGGTCCCCTATCATTTTATTTTATGCGTTTACAAATGATATTCTAAGAAGTTTATGCATAAACTTAGCTAAACGGTTGGAGGAGACCAGGAATGATGCCAAGAATGCCGGAAGATGAGTTTTCAGCAAGGGATGCTGAGGCGTGAGCAGCTAAGAAAAGCAGTAAGGGAGCTCGTCGTACCCCTGGGGCTACGTAAGGGGATTGTTTCAAGGAACCACAAGTGATACACAGAGTTAAGTGCTGCTGGGAAGGCCCAGCAAACTGAGGGCTAGGGAATGTCATCGGATTTGGCAACTTGGAGGACAATGGTGACCTTGACAAGAGTGGTTTCCTTTCCATGATGGGGACAGAGGAGGCTTCACCGAATGGACCTAGAAACCTGAGGAATCTAGGTGACCCATATAGATCTCACCTCTGACAATTTTTGTCGGAGAGGGAAGCAGGAAGTGAGAATGGCAGCTGGCGGAGATTGTAGGGCCAAGGGAATGCTGTTGTTTTCACTGCTCGTGTGCGTGATAGTCTTCCCCTGACACCATATAGCAAGTTTGTGTCCAATGGAAATGATCTAGAGGAGAAGAGGACACTGATGCTTCAGGAGAGAAAAGGTGTCAAGTCCTAGAATCAGGACAAGGGGTGGGATTCGGTGTACCAGTAGAGAGCCTGGACTCAAGGAAGCAGAGGTGGTCATCATGCACCCGGAGGGAAGGCCAAGGGAGATGCTTGTGCTGCGTTGTTCTTAGTGAAAATGTCGGGAGGACTGGGGAGGACACGGAGACCATCGGTCCGGAAATTTCTTACGGACTCTGACAGTATCTCAGCCACCTATCCACCTATAGTGGTTTTTAAAAATACATCCACAAGTTATTTAACACTCCCATCAAAAAGGGGGCCCTAATTCCCCTCCCCTTGATGGTAAGCAGGACCTTGTGACCCCCTTGTGCTAAATAGAAAGCAGTGGAAGTAACTGAGTATAAATTTGGAGATGAGGTTCCCAAAAAGGCACTGCATGTTCCTGCCTGCTTTCTCTTTTTCTGTCTTTTTCTCTCTGTCTCTGTCTCTGTCTGTCTCTCTTTCTCTCTCTGTCTCTGATTGCTCCTCTCAGGAAATTATTGGCCATGTCATGAAGACCCTCAACCACCACCTGGAAAGTTGCTCTGCTATAGACTGAATGTTTGTGCTCCCCCCCCAAAAATCCCTATGTTTGAACACCAACCCCATTATGATTTGGAGACGGGGCCTTTGGCAGGTAATTAGCTCATGAGAATGGAGCCCAACAATGAGATTGAAATCCTTATGAAAAGAGATACTAGAGAGCTTTTTCTCCCTCTCCACCATGTGAGGACTCAGAAGGAAGGTGGCCATCTGCAAATCACCGAGTCCTGTCACCAGATACTGGATATGTCGGCACCTTGATCTTGGACTTCCCAGCCTCCAGAACTAGGAGAAATAAATCCTTGCGGTTTAAACCACCCATGATATTTTTCTGTAGCAGCCCAAAATGACCAAAGCACCCACCTAGTGAGGACTTAATGTCCCCTGACAACAGCCATTAGGACACCAATGTGTCCTGCCAATATCCATGCCAATCAGCCATGCTGGAATCAGTCCATCCAGCCACAGCTGAACCTTTGGATGGTCGAAATCCTGGTCAACACCTTGACTGCAAATTTTTGAGAAACGCTGAGTTGGAATGACCCAGCTAAATTGCTTCTAGTGCCCTCACCTACAAAATATATGGGATAACTGATGTTTGGGTGTAAGTCACTAAATTTAAGGTCACTTATTAGATAGCAGTACAACTACTGGACCCCACCCTCCGCCTGACATTGGTTTCTAGGATTAAAGGGGGTCAGATGACTTTTGACAACGGCAGGGTCTGCACATAGTGGAAGTGTGCAGCCAGGTGGGACGTGGGAAGCTAGAGACTGCACAGCCCTCTGTAACAGATGACTTTCTTACCGGAATTTGAGTCCAGTGTTCCTGAATCTTCATGTTTTCAAGAGAAGTACGAAACCTAGATATCTGTATGAAATTTCTTACACGTGCAGGCAATCATTCCTTTTTTATTTTATGCCAGAGAAGTGTGATCCGCTTGTGTTTCTGATTTATGGGAGGCACAAGGTGTGCACTTACCTACGGGCCCCTGAGGAGCCGGCAGCACGTGCCTGCCTGTTTCCACCTCCTGAGCCTTACTCATTACCGTGCCCTCTGATGTAAATAGCAGCTATGTGAGCACCTATTGTGTTTCTTTAAATGCTTATTTATTTTTGAGAGAGAGAGAGAGAGAGAGAGAGAGAGAGAGAGAGACAGCACCAGCAAGAAGGGAAGGGCAGAGAGAGAGGGAGAGCGAGAATCCCAAGCAGGCTTCACACTGTCAGCACAGAGCTAGACATGGGGCTTGATCCCACCTGAGCCGAAGTCGGACACTTAACCGACTGTACCCCCCAGGCGCCCCTAATGTATTTTTAAAAATCATGTTAAGAGTCACTGCCAAGCCCTGTCTCCCTGGCCCAAAGACAGAGCCCCTGTTCTCCCCAAAGGTCTCTGCCTAATGGCTGACCAGGTAACCCATTACTAACCTCTGCATTATTACCCTTAGGGATGCACATTCCATCGGGAAACATTTTGAGTTCATACCTTCAATATTTATACTTATTTTTCTTCCTTATTTCTTAATGGTATAGACCCTTTCACTCTCACTATAAAGGTAGTAACATTTTACATCAGTTAATACATTATTATCCCATAATATCCATTGCTATTTATAATACTTAGCATAAAAACTGTTTCATTTTAAAAGGCGAGTGACTTTGATTCAGTGATTTGAATGTTTTATTTTAAATTTAGTTTATCCTAATATTTGGGTTTGAGAGTTATCATAAATAAGAAAGCTCACCTCACGATGGGAACTGCACAGAAACGTATTTAGCTTATTCAGCAAACTGCATCCATATTCCACATGGACCAAAGGATTGCAATTAGTCCTGGTGTACTGGACGGGGGCACGGGGGGAGGGTGGGGCTTAGTTCCCTTGGGTGGGAACGCCCTTCCCTCTGAACACCTTCACACATATGGGCTTTTTCTTTTTCTTTCTTTCTTTCGTTAAGTTTCTTTCATTTATTTTTGAGAGAAACAGAGCATGAGTGGAATAGAGGCAGAGAGAGAGGGAGAGAGACAGAATCCCAAGCAGGATTTGCACCATCAGCCCAGAGCCCGATGTGGGGCTCAATTCCACAAACCATGAGATCATGACCTGAGCTGAAATCAGGAGTCGGACGCTTAACTGACTGAGCCACCCAGGTGCCCCATGGGCTTTTTCTATCTGACACACTAACATGAGGCTGATGTCAGTGGTGTATTAAAAATTAAAGAAACATAAGAAATTGGAAGCTCCTGCACTGTTGGTGGGAATGCAAAATGGTGGACTGCTATGGAAAACAGTATGGCGGTTCCTCAACAAATTCAAGACACAGTTACATATGACCAAGCAATTCCACCTGTGAGTATATATGCAAAAGAATTGAGAGCAGAATTTCAGAGAGATATTTGTATACCAATGGTCACAGCAGCATTGTCCACAAACCAAGGGGTAGAAGCAATTTAAGTGCCCATCAATGGATGAATGGATAAAAATATGTGGTCCCTCCTTTCAAGGGGATGTTATTCAGCCTTAAAAAAGAAGGAAATCCTGCTACCTGCTACACTATGATGAACCTGGAAGACACTTTGCCAAACAAAGTAAGGCACTCAACAAAGGACAAATATTGTATGATTTCACTTGCATGAGGTAGCCAATCAAATTCCTAGAAGGGCTGCGGAAGGAGGAAATGAGGCATTGGTGTTTCCAGGGGACAGGGATTCAGCTGGGGAGGATGGAAAGAGTTCGGAAGATGGATGGTGGTAGTGGCTACATAACAATGTGAATTGTACTTCATACACTGACCTGCCTACTTAAATGTTGGGAAATTTGATGTTTGCTTTAATATGCTACAATTAAAAATAACAATACAGATGAATGAGGCTTACTTCCTTTCTTTTAAAATAAATGTGAGCATAGGTTTGGATATGTCCAATGGCTCTTCAATGGAGTGATTGGCTTGTGTATCTCCTGCAGTGAGAAAGCGCCTGCTTTGGAGACCACCACCCCACACACTGGTAGAGGAAACTCGGTTGAAAAGGAAAAGAAAATGGAATCAGCTTCCTTGTAATCTTGCAAATCATACAATTTAAAATAACTTGAAAGATCAGCCCTTAGTCATAGAGCAGAAGCATTAATTAAATGTCAAATATGATGTTTTTCTGAGCACTATCTGATCATTTCTCACTAATTTTTCAAATGGCATTATTTCTTTTATTCAAGAAGTATGGTCTAGAGCGGAACTGTTTGTACCCACAGTTTTAAATATGCCATCTACTGCATTTTTAATCATGAATCATAAAAATAATGTGAATTGACATCATCAAAATATTAGTAAGAATATGAGGTCTAGGGAGAGAACTCCAAATCTACCAGCAAAGCCTGTAATCCAGAAACTGGTGATACTTCTGCACATGATCTCAGCAAGTCCACCAGAGAACTGCAATTTTAGCACTAAAATGGACAACCTTTCAGAAAATTGTGTTGTTGACTATTTGCCACACTCTTCTGTGATGAGATTTATTGCCATTCAAGGTGTAAGTGCTGTCTCAAAACCACTTCAGTTTATTGAGAAACTTTTCCCCGTCTTGCTCGTATGATGCAACTTTGGCTTCGGGAATGTTATAATGCACAGGCATAAGAACGCCATGGATGTGGACACTGTCTTCTGGTGGACATTGGAAGAAGAACCTTCAAATCTAGGTTCTGCCCAACTCACTAGCTCAGTTATCAGGTCCTGAGACCCGAGTGTCTGCACCTTCAGTAGGAATAATATCTGCAACGGAGTAAATGCATCTCATGCTCTTGGAAATGGGGAGGAGTTTCTCCCCAGCGAAGTAAACCGCAGACTCCGCACAAAGGGGCTCAGAGCCCAGACGGCTGTGACCAGACCACCCCAGTACTATCAGACTTCATGATACCATATTTGAATTCATCAGTATGTCTTAGTATAGGAGAATGGGCAAGACATGGGGGGGTTATTTGAAGATGAGACAAACCTTTCTTAAACCATTTTTCCAGCATCTCCCATCACTCCTCTCATCATTGCTCAGAAGAGAGGGATCTCTAGTCCAGGGGCTTCAAGCAGGTCTCACTGAGCCCCATTCCATCTGTTCTATTCTCCAGACTTTGTTCTTCCCTTGCCTGTGAGACCCTTTCTTGTTTTACAATGGATCCACTTGGAATGAAACCATGTGGTCATTATATAGCCTCTAGAATTTCCATTCCCTGAAACTGGGTTTCCACCAGAGAAGCAGATAATGTGACTTCCTGTTTGTGTTTTTGGCTACCCAAAAGGTTAGATTGGAGGGGGTTGTCTTGATCATATGAACTCCCTTGCATTTATGGCCCCTGACTCAGTCATTTCTCTGATGTCTCTTTGATAATTTAATGAATGGGATTCACTTGCTCTGGGCCGGACCACCACTGAGCACCAACCGAGCAAATCTTTGGGTATTGAGAGCCAAGAATTTAATCCACGATACCTTTATAGATGCATTCTTCTTCAACTGATTGAGTTTTACTCTGGCCGTACATTAGTGGCAAGGATAATTCTTGATACTTTGCAACCACCAGTGATGGCCTTGTATGTTATATGTTCCCACTACCTACAAGTGCACCTTTCTACTACCTCATCCTCCAAAAAGCTGTGATTTCCTTCTGAGGCATTGACCTTCCCTGACATTTACTATCCTCCTCAAAAGGCACTGCCCTTATTTCATTTTGTGGACCTAGGAACTTTTCCAGTGTTCCATGTTGATAGAAAGCAGCTAGGAGATCACTCAGAGATGAAGCTCTTAACCAAATATTATGACATGTTCAAAAACAACACAGCTTATATTATGCTGGATATTTAAAAAATATGCTAGAGGTGATAAGAGAAAGTGCTTTTAGGTATTATAATAGGTAGAAAAATTTACTGCTTCAGAGTCTCATTTCTTGCTAAGGGTTGCTGTTTTCTTTATCTTTTTAGTATGGAAAAATTATTTCAACGTAAACACAATTACAGATAAAAGGGTATTGAACCCACGTGTAGCCACTATCTGCACTTATTACCAACTCATAGCTATTCTTTTGTTTACCTATATCCTTCCCTCCCCACCCAGGCTACTTTGAAACAAACCTCAGGCCATAAATTCACAAGTCTATAAATATTTCAGTGTACATCTCTAAAAGATTAAGATGCTTCTTAAAACGAAAGACCACAATACAGTGATCACATATAAACTCACAATAATCTCATAATATCATCAAATATCTAGCCAGGATTCAAATTCCCCTAATTATCTCATTTTTAAAATTAATTACCCATTCAGGATTCAAATATGGAGCAGCTAGTATATTTGGTTTTTATGTCTCTGAAGTCTCTTTTAAAATTCTTTAGGTTCTCTTTGAGTTTCTTCCCTCCCCATCCCACCCACCTTACATTTACTTAGTGAACAAAATGAGCAGGTGTATTGTAAGGAGTCCCACACGTATACTCTGCTAATCATTGTACTGTGCACGTCTTTTGTTATGTTTCTCCGTCCTTCAAATGTCCTTAGACTTGTCAGTCAGATAAAGCCTTAATAAGATTCAGGTTTGATTGCGTGGCCAGAACGTGTCATAGAGATGTTCTGTGTTTCTCATAGGAAGCACATGAGGTAGGACTTGTCTTTCCTTTTGTGATTTTAGAAGCTACTGACGACCATTATGCAGGTCCATTATTTCATTAGGGGCTAAAAACATGCTGATGTTCCTTCTCCCAGCCAGACTAGATACTATCACAACAAAGTTCCCGGGTGTTGGGTTTCTGAATGTGAGCTTGGGAGTTACACAGACCAATATTAACTTTGGGTTCTGCCACTCAGTGAATGGTAGGTCCTTGTTTCTGTTCCTCTCTACATTGTGGTGCAAAATGGTATAATGTTCCTATTAACCTCCAAAGGCCTCCACTGTGAAGACCGTAGGAGATGATGCTCACTTAATTTTTGTTCCTTCAAAAACGAATTCTGAAACACGAAGTTGGATGCAGTACATTTACTTGGGAATGGTCCTGGGGGGCACGAGTAAAGGAACGGGAAAGTGAACCAGAAAGGGAAGAGATATTCACTGATAAAGGAGATACGGCTTTGGACATGTGACCCTCAATTTATCAGGGTTCCTGTAGGGACCCCTGAAGCATGAGCCTGTGAGCGGGTCCAGGGTAGATAGATTTACCCTCCGATGCTTTTCTTTCCTTGGGTGATGGGGCTCTATATTCCCAGCACTTCCAGGCTGCTGCGTGCTGAGTGAGCTCTCAGAGCAAGAGAGCAAAATCCTCAGGCCAAGAAACAGAGTGAAGAGGAGCTTGAAGAGAGACACCGTCCATACAAGAACTCTGATCTTGGTGGCAGGGACACTCCGATGTAGGCTGAAGGGCTATGAGGGCATCAGCAAGGGCTTCTCCGTACCTGTGAAGCACTCCTCATAGATCCCGGCATGCAGGAAAGACTACCTTAAGCTTGCTTTCTGTGATGGTGTGTGTATGAGAGGGTTCAGAAAAAGCCATCCCAAAATACGTCACTTTGACAAGCTGGTCATTTTTAGTTGAAGTCACCTGAAAACCAGCAGACACAGGACGGGATCTCTCACCATTCTCTTCCTACCAGAAGCAAGTCATGAAATTTCCAGTGAGGACGGTCCCTCTGTGCACGAAGAAGAGACCAGTGTTGTCACCAGAGACCAGGCTGTTACAAACAGACCTATTGAAATAACGTTTATCATCCCTTAGCTCCCCTTGTACGAATCAATCCCTGCCCCACAATTTCCTGCCCCCAGGGCTTTGAGCCTCTTTTCCTTCATCTCGTTCTTTCTCCACAAATTTATCACTCTTGGTTTAAAAAGGCATATAAGCTCTTGGTCCAAACCACTTTGTTCAGTTTTCGGTTTTCCTATGAAGGCTCCCGAATACACATACTCCTATTAAATAAAATGTGTGTGCTTTTCTCCTGCTAATATGTCTTATGTCAGCTTAATTCTTAGGCCTCAGTTACAGAACTGAGGGGAAGTTCTTCCTCCCCTACATGTAGCTATATTTATCATAGCTGCTATGATAGTGTATCACATTACTTGAAAGAATACTTTTGGGGGGGTGCTGGTAATATATGGGAGGGTCTTTCTAGTGCTTTTGTAATGTCACAGATATAAAAAAAAAAGTATTCAGGTGCCTGGGTGTGGCTCAGTTGGTTAAGCATCAGACTTGGGCTCAGGTGGTGATCTTGCGTTTCTAGAGTTCGAGCCTTGTGTTGGGCTCTGTTGAGAGCTCAGAGCCTGAAGCCTGCTTCGGATTCTGTGTCTCTCTGTCACTCCCCTGCTCACACTCTGTCTCTGTCTCTCTCTCTCACAAAAATAAATATATTTTTTAAAGCATTGAGTTGAAATTCACATACCATTAATCATTTTAAAGTGAACAGTTCAATAGCACTTAGTACATTCAGAGTGTCATCAACCACCACATCTAGTTCCAAAATACTTCCACCATTTCAAAGTATACTCTTCCCCATTGAACATTTTCTCCACATTCCCTCCACCCCTCTCCCCAGAGACTACCAGTCTGCATTCTCCCTCATGGATTTATCTCCACAAACAGACTTTTACTGAATGCCTGCCTGTGAGGGAAGGAGATGGGGGCTAACAAATCTCAGTGGACATACAGTCTAGCGTGGGAGGGAATGTTGGTAAGAGTTTGGGATTCACTAGCACATGCATTAAGAGTGATGCCTGTCAGCTACAGTCAATTCCAAGGAAACTGTCCACCACAGGCGAATGCATCACGGCCGAACACGTACACCAACCTGGAAATAGGGCTGGGTGAGAGTCCAGCTCTTCAGAATTTAATATGGGATTATTATGTGAGCATAAACCTCAGGAACAAAACCTATAGCTGGAAATATGTATTGGAAGAAGTTAGAGGTTAGAATCAGGACCATCAAGCCAGCACAAGTTAAGGAAGCACAAATCATGGATGGGTCGAAGTTATTTATAAAGCACAGGATTTATATGTACACGGCATGGAGACGGAATCAGTGATAACAACAACAACATTCATTGTGCATTTATATTTTAGACATGAAGTGTTTCCTCAATTTCTCACAGCCTGTGAGTAGATTTCCACTGTATCCCTGTTTTGTAAGTCAGGGAGCTAAACCTTTCAGCGAGTAAAGTGATCTGCCAACGTTGTTCATCTCCACGGAGGAATCACTAAGGTTCGCCACCAGTCAGCTGACTCCACCCCCTGGCTCTTAATGAACTTGGCAGATAGTTAAAGAGCAATACGAATATTATGGGAGTGTGGAGGGTACATTGTCTAAATTTGTTTCGGATAAATTGTACCAGCTCATATGGAACCCTCTTTTTTCTTCAGGTCATTGAATGAGTTTCCCCTCCCAGGGCCAAAAACACTTAAAAATGGAAACAGGGAAAGGGGGCCAGGGAGGACAGAGCTCCCACTGTAAGCTCCAGGCAGAGCTCTGAGGAGGGTCCCCTGTGGCGGTTGCCTTGGGAACGGGAGTCTTCAGCAGAAGATTAACTCTATCATTCAGCACTTCTGCCTGAGGCCACCTTGCAGGGACAAACCTAGAGAGCCAGCTGCACTCATCTTGAGGAAAGCTTAACCTTCTGCTGAAATAACCTTGAGCAAGTCATTTAACCTCTGTGAATTCCAGGCTCCCGGTCAATAAACTGATGAGGTTGTCTTTCCAAGGAGTTTTTCAACTGTTCCTTTCAGTGACATTAAAAACAAGCTAGTTTTACTGGAGCAAGTCATTCTCAGGATAGCTGCTTCACCAAGGAAATAAAAGAATCATAAACCCAATAGTGATAAATGGGCCATATTTCCTGGAAATCTGAAAACTTAGAGCAATCCATTCAGATGGTTGCTTTATGTTTTTGAAGTCCAACATGAAAGCTGTGTTTCAGCTCCCCCCATGTTTTTAAGAGCTTTTTCATTTGTTTGCTTGTTTGAGCTAAGTTAGATCCTGAATTGATTTTTTTTTTAAGATAGAAAGAAAAAAGCAGACAAAACACACTGCCAGATGAACTGAACCTTCAGGAATGAAACCTAAAAAGCCAAACGCGGAAATATCAGGATTAAAGGTCAGAGTCCGAGGGATTGTAAGTGAGACCCCACATTCAGGTCTGTCTTACGTGACCTCACATGCCTGCCCAGAGAGTGACTCAAAATTATTTTGAAATTTATTATAAACTGAGAAATGTATCATAGAGTTATATATATATACATACATATATATATGTTTTTTTTTTTTTTACTCACAACCTGATTCAGGTAGTAGAGAGTCTTTAAAATCTATTTTTGTTGAAGTGCGTGAATGTGTGTCTACCAATGTGAGTGTGTCCATCCATGTATACATGTGCAGGATAAAGAAGAAACTCGGAAGGATACACAAGCTGGTTAAGAGGAAGAGTTTTAATGGTCTTCTTGGGTTCTAATGCACCAAATTAATATTTAATAAAGACACTTAATTATTTAAGATTATTGCACCACTGATCTACTGCTTAAAACATTTAATTGATGTGTGTAATGGGAAGGCTGCCTTTCACGTTGAGGGTCGCAACCTTCCATTTTGTGCTCACCCCATAATTCCGTATCCCCCGTGTTACACAATGTGTCTGCGACACCTCAGTCTACGCCTGTTCCTCGGCAGATTAGCAAAGGCTACTGGACGGTGTAAGAATAGGTTTCCCTGTGACTTGAAACACCGGTAATACTGCTCCATTTGGACGTGTTTTCTGTAGTGATCTGCCTAACGCTGTCGGTGTGCCCTTGGGAGTCACCTCTCTTGGTGTACTGTCATCGGGGGGCGAGGCAATGGTCGCCAAGATACACCGCCCCTGGCCTCTTCCATGAAAATATGTGTGGAGCAGCTGCGCCAGAGTAACACTAACACGCTCTTCACCAATCTTACCTTGGCAGGCAGAGTCAGAACTCCCCGGTTACGTTGCCAAGCCCCGCGGAATCACCTCTGTTCTCGTTCTAAGAACTGTCACTCCCCAGTGGTGCGCAATACGTGGGGAGGGAGGGAAGTTAGGTCTCTATTTCCCAGAACAGGCGGAATGGGTATGAACGTGAGACGAGATAAGGAAACGCACTAGCAACTCTGGCCCTCTGGGTTCGCGGTGCACCTGCATAGAGCATCCCTCAGTTGATACATTCGCAGGTCAGACTCTCCTTGAAAGGGCACGTGTTAACTGACATCCCGCCAGTCGTTCCTTCATGGTTTCTTGCCATCTTTGAATATTGAGTGACATCACTCCACAAGGATCCTACGATCGACTTCTACATCAAAATTAACTGGCAAGCCTTAAAAAATACACTTTTGTAAACATTGACTCAGAATCACTAATCCTGGGATTTGATTTTAGAACGCATCTAGAAACACTTATGTGTGATGGTTAATTTGACGCGTCACCTTGACTGGCTAAAGGAGACCCAGATAGCTGGTAAAATATTTTTGGATGTGTCTGTGAGATAAAATGCAAGTTCTTTGCTAATCTTGGAGATCCTTTATAGTGATACTTTCTGTTGCTACTCATTTCGAAAATCTGTATTAATTCCCTAGTCTATATCCATCCTTGTTCTGAGGACTGAAAATACAATTGTAACTAAAACAGACAAAAATCCCTGTCCTCTTATACTTTTCCTTTCAGGGCAAAGAGATAAATAAAAGGCTAGTAAATGGGTAAAATATGTGGGTTTTCAGTGGGAATAAGTATTTTGGGTAAAAAAAATAGAGAAGGAAGAGAAATACAAAGAGCTAATTTGCAGTGGATGTGAAACTAGTTCAATAATACAAACCCCATGTGTCAAGCACTGTATGCTTTCTATTTGCACTAAACTATTTTAATACTCATAAAACCCTCCCACGCCATTGCATATTTACGTGTTCATAAAACGCAGCTCGTTTTCCACCACCATTTTGAAGAAACAGAACTTGGAAGTATCCCATCGTTCCCTTAGTGAAAGGGATGGGTGGGTAAGCAATGGGTTTGTCAAATGATGGAACATTTCCTAGCCGTTAAAGATAACAACACAAATAGTCCTCACGCTTAAGGTCTGAGAAGAATTTCAGACCCAGTATATCTGCTCCGTATCCCCCAGTTACCACCCCAACTCCTGCCTCCTATCACCTCCAGACCAGCCCGATGGCCTGGCTCTGTCAGAGCCAAACATCCTCCTGCCCTAGACCTTAGAGCCCTTATGCTCTGCTTCTGGAAGCTTCTTAAGATGGGAGCTTGGACTTCAAACTCATCCTGACCACTTAGCGATGCCATTGTGCACATATCTGCTCTTGGTCCTGCTTCAGTTCCGGGTGGGCAGGGTGGCAACTGTATAAACAGGCTTTGTCAGGGCGCCTAGGTGGCTCAGTCAGTTCTGTGTCTGACTTCAGCTCAGGTTATGATCTCAAGGTTTGTGGGTTCGAGCCCCACATCAGGCTCTGTGCTGACAGCTCAGAGCCTGGAGCCTGCTTCAGATTCTGTGTCTCCCTCTCTCTCTGCCCCTCCCCTGCTTGCTCTCTGCCCCTTTCTCCCTCAAAAATAAATTAAACATGTAAAAAAAAGAAACAAAAACCAGGCTTCTTCATGGGTCTCCCATGATATCCCGCTGTCTCATAAAAGCATGTAAGAACAGCATCTCACGCAGGGTGAACTCTAAGTCATATTGGGTTGTTCTCTATGAAGCACGGCGTGGGACATTTCATCCCAGGGTCTGTTTCACAGAATTATTTACATTAAATAATTATGTAACTTACCACAGTGACATATTCTATTTTGACCTTTTAGTGGGTGGGGGCAGAGAGTAGCTGTAATAAAAATTGCATTTCCTTTACCTGTGTGCTGCTGTCATTACAAACAATGGCTATCTATGGAAATAATCATTGATTTTTTTTTCCTCTCCAGAGATAAACTGATTAGTAGTAATAACCTGTATGTTTATCTCGCTAAGGTAGGCTGGTGTGATTTTCTTCCAGGGGGCAAAGATATCATCTTGCCATGAACCTCATTTTCCTAATTTGACCTTCTGAATCTCATTCGTCATGGAAAATTGTATTTTCTAATTCCTAGAATTATTTTAGTAACAAAGAAGTTAGAATTATTTTAGCATTACATGAAAGGGCTGCCCTGTAATTTTTAAATGTCATCTTTTTGTTCTGCCTGTTGCCACACTCCCACTACTGATTTTCACATCTTTTATTGACACTGTTGCTGGTTTATTTTTACCAACCTCCTTGCGTAGAATAGGACTTTTCCTCTTAAGTCAATCCAACATTCTGCCAACAGAAAGTACTTTCTCGGTTACTGAGATTTTCTTAAGCTACTTTGGATGCCCCACAATCTCTTCACACTGTCCAGGAAAGTCAATGACACTGTCTCTTCTTCAGGTCTCTGACTTCCAAATTTAGGCAGTGATATTTAATTAAAGATTCTTTGCCAGCATCCACTTTCCCTCCTGTATTTGCACGAGAGTGCTTGAAATCAAAGGAGAAAATTAAAAAGAAAAAAATAGCCAAGATGGTCGTCTTGAAAACTAAAGAAACATAGTCCATTTAGTGTTGTGTCAGCCTGTAGTTCATCTTCGGAAAGTGAGACTTTCCTTGAACTCCGACGTTGCTTTTTAGCACGATAGGTAGATGACTGTCGAGGGAAATTTTCATCGGAAACAACTAAATGAACTGCATAGACTGCAGAACATGGTGATAGACTCACAAAATGTAGGGGAGCCATTTCTCCCTTGCTGGTGTTTATGTGTCCCCCACATTACAGTCAATGATCCCCACATTACAGTAAATGATCACTATAGTCTCTTTCCATTACCATTACAGGCTCTAACATACACATTTAGTTATGAGATACAGGTAGTAGATACGTGTACGAAAATGTTAGCTCTTTTGTTCTCCAGGTTCAATAAATACAGAAATAGATTTGATAATGTTGTCACTTTTCCACTGTTTACAAAACAGAATGCAGGGGATTTTCAGGGCAGTGAACCTAGTCTATATGATGCTTTCATGGTGGATACATGCCATTATACATTTGCCCAAGCCCACAGAATGTTCTACACCAAGAGTGAACACTAACAATGATAATGGGTGATAATGATGTGTTAATGTAGGCTCATCATTATAACAAATGTGCCATCTGGTGGGGGATGTTGACAATGGGGGGGGGGGTGGCTGTGCCCTTGTGGAAACAGGGGTAATGGGAGTGGTCTCTATACATTATGGTCAATATTGCTGTGAATCTAAATGTACTCCAAAAAATAAAGGATGTAATTTTAAAAATGGAGACAAAGAGAGAGAGCCCTAAGAGGAAAAACGAATACCACATTGGCAAGTAGAGAACAGTCTTAGGCGTTTGTATGTCTATTGTTCATATTTTAATACATCTTACAATGTATATGCACACGGCCTGGGCTTTAATAACTATAACTGTATATTGTTTTCATAAAATATGCATGGTGGATATTACAAATTTTATTTCTTTCAAACTTGGGTTGAAGCTAATACCTGTAGCTAATGAATTATTTAAATTTGAATTTGATCATAATAAACAGAAATGCAAGTATGGGTCTCTCAGACAAAGATGAATAAGCAGGCCCCTTTCGGGAACTGTATGCTCTGTGATGGGAAAGTGGCACCAAAAAACCCTCAGATGATTCTAGTCACTCAGCATAAGCTAAGAGAAAATGAGCCTGAAATGATGGAGTAGAGCTAGGTCATAGGACTGAATTCTAATGACAAAAGATGTGATTCAAAATTCAAAAGATACAAAAGATGTGATAGTCTGGTCATCAACGCTAACTCCAAAGACAAAGACAAATTCAAGGGGCATTAAATAAGTTAATACATGTGAACGGTGTGGACATTCTAAAACACAGCAGGTATGCTCCTATGCAGGATGCCATTTTTCTCTTTACATAAAATAAATATCGGTAAGCAGTGCTTATTCTTTGAAATTTTACCACGTTAATAATTCTATGTTCTAAAACTCTGTAACGCCTCAGTCATGCTCCCTCTTTCCCTGGGTGGTAGACATGTAAGCATATACAAAGGGCATGTTCAAATTTGTTCAGACTAACACTTTCCATAGATTCATTTTATTGTAATAAAGTATGGTGACACATAAAAACTGCATATATTTAAGGTGATATTTTGCTGTATATGCACATATTGTGGAATGATTATCACGATCAAGCTCATTAACACACCCATCATCTCAGACAGTGACGTGTGTGTGGTAGGAATGCTAGAGAGCTATTAACTTAGCCAATTTCAAGTAAACAATGCTTATTATTAACTGTAGTCACCCTGCTGCATATTAGGTTTCCAGACTTTTCATCTTATGCGTCAAATTTTGTATTCTTTGAACAATATATCCCCATTTTCTGCACCCCAAGCCCCTGGCTCTGTGACTGAGAGCTTCACTTATTTTTTCAATTCAAAATGAATTTAATTTATTTTTTTTTAGATTCCACATATAGTTGAGATCATACACAAATGTGAGGTGGTATCTCATTGCGGTTCCGATTTGCTTTCCCTGATGATGAATGACATTGAGTATCTCTTGCTCCTTTAGACATCTTCCCAAGGCATCTGGCTCTCGCTTCTGCCTGACTGAGTCTGATGTTGAAATGCTCTTGCATTTTGTACTTCACTTCGGTTCTTTCTGATGTTTTCCATCTCTCTGTTGAACTTCTCATTTTTTTTCTTGTATTGTTTTCCCTGATTTTGTCAAATACTTTATCTGTGTCTCCTGTGGCACCCCAAACTTCTTCAGAACAATCATTTTCTTTTTTTAATGTTTTTATTTATTTTTGAGAGAGAGAGAGAGAGAGAGAGAGCGTGAGCAGGGGAGGAACAGAGAGAGAGGGAGACACAGAATCTGAAGACAAGCTCCAGGCTCTGAGCTAGCTGTCAGCACAGAGCCTGACGCGGGGCTCGAACCCATGAATTGTGAGATCATGACCTGAGCCAAAGTTGGACGCTTAACCGACTGAACCACCCAGGCGCCCCCAAAACAATGATTTTCTATCATGGGTCCGTCAACTCATGGATCTCTAACTGCTTTGTGGTTAGTAGCTAGACATGTGTTATATGTGTTTGATGGCGTCGTGTCTCCCCGATTCTCTGCGAGCCCTGTAGCCTTCACAGGTGCACATTGGAAGAACCCATCGTGTCTTCCACACTTCATGGACTGGCTTCAGGAGGAGAGATCCCTACTTGCTAGGGGTGCACGCTGGGGCCTCCTGTGGCCCCGGACATGTGTGGGCACAGG